>JAFVLL020031590.1:0-13363 GCA_021397915.2 Tor tambroides
GCAGTAATTAGGCTTTGATACTCTGGCAAATGAACAGTAATTAGAGGCTGCGAGTGAGGCTCCTCTGTCTGAGCTGCTCATCCAATATTCACATCGTTATTGAACATTAGGATTAGCTCTCTTCCGTGCACAAATAGCATGGCACAAACACTGCCCGTGCAGATGGCGACGGGGGGTGGCCGCCGGTGACACCGGCGCATGTTTGCGCTGAACGTGTGGATATAAGTCAGATCTGTGTAAGTATTGCGCGATACAGTATATCTGGAGGAGCGCGAGCGTGTGTGTGTGGGATGTAGAGATAGGTCACCCGTGTCTGGCCGTCTCTCAGAGGGGATTTTCTGGTTATTAGAGCAGTGCCAGATCATGGGCCAATTATACAGAAAACTGTCAGTCAAGATTGTGTGACTACGTGATTAGAGCAAAAGGACAAAATCAGGTGAGGAGTGTGAATCTATCCGGGGCAGCTTTGATTTGCTAATGAGGGGAAGAGGGGAGAGGACCGGGGCCACCGTCCTCAGCTGTAGCCCCGCTCGCCTGCCTTCATTTTCGCTCTGACCTTCTTAGCGGATGCTGCTTTTGATGCAGGAGGGAGACAAAGAGAGGGAAAACTAGAGAACGCCAGGCGACTCTCTTTCCGGGAGTGGCGGGACCCCGGCCCTCAGTGGTGCGCTTGCGTGTGCCGCGGGTCACGGTCCGTAAATGAGACCGAAGCACCCCGCTAGCACTGAGAGGGCCAACAGTAATCAAAGTCAAGGCCCTCTCTATTACAGCACGGGCCAAAGGCTCCTTAATAGCTTTAAACACGCTAATTCCGTCCCGCTACCCCCTCGCATATTGCAGAAACACACCCATGAGTGGAGAGGAGGAGTTTAAAGGACAAGATGAAGGAGGGACGGTGCATCAGCCATCTTCTCCCAGAATACTTCTGGCCACAACTAGTCCTCTCATTTTCAAAAAAGAAGAGCTGACGGTGGCTCCTAATTTAGTGGCTACTGTTCGGGGGGCTGACACCGAGAGGCGTGGTGAGGGGGTCTTTGTCAGCTCAGCCTGGCAGCAGTGGCACCGGGGCGGTTAAGGTAACGGAGGAGAAGAGGATGGTGCAAGCGGAGACAGGGTGCGCGGCAGCCCTGCAGAAGCGCACGGCAGGGGCCTGTAATGAATGGAGCTGGGGGACGGGGAGGGGGATGACAGCTCTGGCAGCTGATGCATGAGCTCCATACTAATTCCTCAGCCTGGCCGTGATGGATCCTGAAATCTTGACCAGACGTCCCATTAGCCCCTGTCTATGACAGCCCCAATAAAGATATTATCAAAATCCACTGAAACCTTTGAGGGAAGGCTAGGGGGCTGTGGCAGAGGGGCAGAGAGCGGGGTCAAAGCCAGAGAGTCTCTCGGATGGGTTCATCTCCCTCCGAAAGTTATTGATGAGTTAACCTCTTGGGCACGGGTTAGTGGTGATGGATATATCAGGACTGGAGAACCACACATGATAATGAGACGAGCAGTGAATCACTGTCCCACCCCTGTTAAAAATAGAATCCACTGTATGTCCTGCAAATAGAGTTGTGTTTTGTTTCAGCAGCAGAGATTATTCATGGACGACGGCCCGTGAAAGAGAAGTATGTGCGTATGCTGATGAGCGTGCATCTTGTGGTAAAGACAGGAAGTTGTTGCTCAGCTCAGCGAACCTGTGAACGCTTCGGCATGACCCTCATTTCAATGCGCCGCCGTAATTTGGGTGCGAAGTCTGGTATCCTTAGTTACCACAGGACCCAGTCCAGGTGTGTTTACCATGAATCTTTTATCTTCCCCAACGCATCAGGCTAATATTTTTGACAAGCGGCACAGGGGATATAAATGACCCAGGCTTCGGACAAATAGGAAAACTGGTGCCTTGGCGTGCGGCGTCGGAGCGAGGGCGTTGGGAAAGCCACACGATTCCCGCGGTTGACAAATAGGGTGGGGAGAGCCGGGTAGGAAACGGAGAGAGAGGTTACAGTGACAGACAAGGAGCACAATTATCACACCATGATGAAAGAGCGGCGGCCGGCGAGCTCCACACCGTTAATTACACTCCTTTTTCCACAGGACTCTAATGTGAGGAAAAACACGCAATGACAAGTGTGTAAAAGAGCAAGCAGTAAATTACTGTCAGGAAAAATAAACGGAGGAGCGTGCGGCCTGCTCAGTGATTTACGGGGGCAATTAGTCACCGCCCCACGGAGATGCTGAGGACAGCAGCGGAGCGAGAGTGTCAGAGAGAGAGAGAGAACGGAGGAGGAGGGGTGGATGGAGAAGGGGAGAGCGAAAGAACGATTGTGTGCATGAGGAAGATAGAGAGGTGCACTTCAACTGCTGCCGAGAAAAGACAAGGAAGGAGAAAGTAAGAGGAAACACTCAGGCTATTATGAATGACCTTCTGGATGCCAGAGGAACCTTATGTGCCCCTGATGGGCTATTTCTGTTCAGCCGCCCGCTGGCAGGGTCCTGGGCCGCAAACATGCGTGCCCCGGCCTAACGTTCTACAATTAAATCTGCTTACTTATCTGAAACAGCACAGGACAGCTCAACAGAACTGGTTAAAGTACTGCATAAGTGAATTTAATGCAGAACAAAGTGAAACAAATGTGATGGCAGAATTTTTAAATAGCCGAGCTCCGTCTGAAAGAGGCCAACACCTGCGTCAGTAAAATAGGACAATAAACTACTGACTGCCACGCATACTTACTCGAAGTTTCCCAAATGATTCCCAAATCTAAGCGCTAACAGAAACATCTTATTTGGGTGGAAGTAATACAAGCTGTCATTATGGCAGATTTACAGTGGGACATGAATGGACTTTAATCACTAAATGTTTGAAATGAGCAGTCCCACATGCAGACATACTTTAATGGTCCTTAATCGACTTTAAAAGTGACACCGCAATGTCTCAGCGGATCAAAGCCATCTCCTCTTCCACTGATGACGCCTGATTTCCTTTCTTGTGTTTGTAAACAGAGATTTCTAACAGCGAGGTCTCGTTTTCCAAAGACACATGTCCCTCATTTTTTTATTCGTAATATGACGCACGCCAGCTTTCATCCCACATTAAATACCTGCCGTACGTTTAACAAATTAAGGCCGCTGGGAATATTCCCATCCGCCGCTGAGCCGAATGACATTAAATCGCTAAAGACAGATTGTGTCATTCCATTTTTGTTAATTTCACCCATTCTGATTGAGTGAGCAAGGCAAGACTGTGTTTCTCTCAGAACAATGTGCTGCAAAAGGAGACAGAGACAGGCCTCAATAAGATACTGTCAGTTTGGGTGATTGCTTACAGATAGCTGATGAAATAAAAGCCTTTGTCAAGCGGGAAGTGAACTGAAGACAACACAGAAAGCTGTGCAATGGAGACGTCTGTATTAATTAGTCATGCTGATTGGAGGATGTCAGGTGAATCAGATGGTTTGAAAGTGATGCATAATCCCTGTACAGTTAGTAACTACATGAATCTATAGCCTTTATACATGGAAGCTACATTAAAACTGTAGCTTTTTTGGAGCTACAACCTACACACCATTTAAAGTTGTTAAAAGTACAGCTGTACACTACAAGCTAACAAAAAAGAAGCAATGAAATGACTTCAGGGGTAGATAATTGTTATTAAATAAATTCTTTATAATGTAATCAGAACAATTTTGGGCTCTAGAAAATAAGGGATTTTCATTTAATGGATCTTGATTAAAGGTACAGTGTTTAACTGAAAATATAAATTTACATGAAAAAAAGAAGAAGAAAGAAATAAACTTTTAAATAAATAGAATATAATTCAGCTCAGAAACAGTGAAGAACAACATTTAGACATTTGAAAACATTTACATTTTTTACATTTACATTATGCTGCAATGCAAGGTGCTTGAAAAATGTACTTATACTATTATATACAGTGTGTATATATATATATATATATATATATATAAAACAACATTTTGCGTGTTGAGTGATCTCATAATAAAAAAAAAGTAAATAGTTTTAGCACATGTAATTATTTTAAATATGCCAAATAATAGCAGACTATGCAAGAAAGTTTAAATGGTAGTTTTGCTTCTCATGCTCTTATTATAGATATAATCAGAAGTTCCCTGTCCTGTGTGTGACAGACCCTCACCCTGGACCCTCTGTGTGTCAGCCGCTTTCTGAAACTGTCAGCCATGGTTCACCCCAACACGATTAGGATTCAGGAAAAAAGAGAAAACAGCTGGTGATGAGTCAGAGTTTGATGGGTGAAGAAGCCCTAGCAATCAAAGCTGAAAAACTATGCCAGCATTTTACCTTCAGCCTGCTCTAGCTCTGGTCAAGGGCATCTTTCTTTGCGTGTGACGCAAGTCGATGCATCTTTGTCACAGGTGCATCTTATTTTTATCCTTTAAACCCTTCCATTCCCCCGCTTCCTTCCCCCTGGCCACTGAAAATGATGGTTGTAGTGATATTTTTCAGCTCAGACGTTTTCTAAGTCATCTCACAGTAAGCTGTCATCCTGCACAAGGTTTATACAGTGACATTTACAATCAATAGCCATTTTCAAAAGGCTAATGTTTTTCATGTCGTGGCGTGTCTTTGCCTTCCAGTGGAATGACCTGTCAGGCCAAGTCTGTGATGTGTTTACACTGATTTAAGCATTTTGGATTATTTCATCATTTTGACCAGTGCATAATACTTCTTTTAAATATCTCCTGTTCTTTCTTTTTTCTTTTTACCCACTCTCTCTATTTTTAATAATTAGGTCCATGGAAAAAGCTTAAGAAAATGTAAAACAGCAAAAAATAATATTACACTTAACATCAAATAGATAGTTTAACTAAAATGTTATTCTGTCATCATTTACTCACCTTAACACAAAATATTTAAATTATTATTGTTATTTTTTTGGACCAAAATCACTGATGCATTTTTCTAAATATCATATTTTGGGTTTCCGCTGGAGAAACATGAACATTTTCATTTTTGGGTAAGCTATTCTTTTTATATTAAAGCTACTCTTTGAATATTAAAATGACAACAGAGTAAACAGACAATGGGAAAGACGTATTATTCACTATAGTGGAAGTATTAGAAAATGATTAAATTCAGAATTATTTCCAAAACTTCATAGCTGTAATAGACACAATCAAACAGTATTTTACATCTCCAGGGTCTGTGGTTATCCATAAGATATATTTAGCCTGACTAAGCAAGATCAAACCACATCAGGTGCGGAAATGAATTAAATCATCATTTCACCTTGCATGTTTCCATCATTCAAGGTCTCACTCTCTGATGCAAAACCACTTGTTATTTAGCCCGTGAAAGTGAGAGGACCATGTTAATTGTTAATCCCATGTTTAAATATTCATCGCTCCATGCAGACCTGTAATGCTTCAACAACTCCCTCGTTTGATGTCAAGTGCTGGTCGAGGAAGGTGTCTTTGCCTTCATATGCCTGTTTCCAAGCATAATGCCTGTGATCAATTTTACATGTGCACCATACGCGTTATATATGCACATTCTGTTGTAATAATATTCATGTGATGGAGGGGGAGGGGGGGACATTTATAAAGCTTGTTAGCATTATAAGTTAAAACAGAATCTTTGATTAAGCTATCGTCCTCACAAAATGTAGGAACTTTGCTCAAGGTTACAGGTTTATTATTCTTTTTATTTTCTTTATTATTGTAAGCTTTTGAGGATCAGTTTCTTTAAACTATTATGGAAAATTATTATGAAAAAAACATAAAAAGGTTAGCTTCCGAATAAAAATTTGACTGGATGAGCTGAATTCAAAGTGATTGTAAAATACAGATAAAAACCTGCAACTGCACATGTTAATCAATATATTAATATTAGTTAGGTGATATGTTGAATATATGATAAATAATCTACATTCATGCCAAAGAATTATATTACCCAGCAGGAGAGTTATTATTATTATTATTATTATTATTATTATTGTTGTTATTATTATTACTACTACTATTATTGTTATTATTATTATTATTATTAGTAGTAGTAGTAGTATTGTTAAATAATAACTATTTCATCAATTTAGTGATCATTTGACAATTGATACTTTTTCATCTATTGGAAACTGATATTCTTTTGCTGTTTATTAGATTCTTATATTATATTATATTATATTATATTATATTATATTATATTATATTATATTATATTATATTATATTATATTATATGTATGTTACAATGAATTTACCACAGCCTCTCATGGCATATTGTTTAGTTAAACATTGCTGCCAGTTTTTTTGATGAGGGACATTTTTTATTTTTTAGATTTTAATTTAGTGATCATTTGACAATTGATAATTTTTCATGTCTTGGAAACTGATGTTCTTTTTTCAGCTGTAAACCTGCTAAAGTATTTCCAGGGTCACATTTAGTCACCTCAGCCAGCCATGCCATAAAACCAGAGAACAGGGGAGAGATAGAGACAGAATGTGTGTGTATGTGTGTGTGTGTGTGTGTGTGTGTGTGAAAGAGAGAGAGAGAGGAGCCATGAATCAATCTGTGTAATAGGGGGAAGGCCAAATGTAATAAATAATACAATAACAAGCCAAACTAATGAGCCGTTGCCAAGGTGAATTTCACAGAATAGTCCCCCTGTACAAAACTACACTAATAATCCAGGGGAGCCAGCGGATGATAAAGCGGCGCCATAAGGCAACACCTGCGCAATTAAAACAGAGGATTCTTTCCCAACGTTACATTAATTTCAGCCTTTTGTAAAGGCCCAATGAGCACGCTAATAATCTAGTCTACTTGACTCCGTGTCTAGCCAAAACAGGGTGTCTAATTAGGTAAAGGTAATTAATTAGAGATAAACGGAGCTAATCAAGAGCTGTTAGCGCTCTGTCTGTCTCGTCATTAAGACACACAGGCTTCTCGCTCTCTCATTGGCTGCTTCACCAGCTCTTTAGCTATTGCCTAGAAAAGGGAGGTTTTAACAGTATACCTGTTCAGATTTCAGAGCATTCACCCAAGATACACATACAGTTGAGATCTCAAAAAAACACCTCATTCAGAACTAGCACTTATGAAATGGATCAATCACATATATAAAAAAGTTCAAATGATGCCACCAGTTCCTGTTAATTGCAAATGTCTCATTCATCAGATCCGAGGAGCATTTTGATGGCAGGATTCATATGAGTGTCATCAGCCACTTCATTACCAAAAATCTGTTAACATGATTTTGATGATATGATGATAAAAGCTAGCTTAGCGGACCCTTGCGTTTCCTCTCACCATTAATTGGTGGAGTAGTGCGCTCTGATTGTGCTGATGGTGAGGGAAGTAGTGTGATGTTTAACACAGCATCACATTAGCGAAAATGAATAAAAATAACATGGATATGAATTTGCGTATTACCTCTCACCCCCTCCTCGGGGAAAATGTATCAGGACTTGCGCTTCGAAAATAACGGCTTGCTTCTCTGAGAGTCTCGTCAACGTTTCAGCTCTAATTACGAAAAGTGGAACACTAAGCAGAAGCCAGAACTCACTCGAGACAAATCTTGAGCAGAGACTAAGTTCAAACAGGAAGGCCTCTACTATGATGCGCATGTACCCATCATGTCCAATTGTCTGTGATTAAAATCCCGCTCTCTGCTACGGCTGGGACGAGATTACAAAAGTTGCAATTTAACGGTTAGCCTAATGGATGTTGACTCTGCATGCGAAGGGAAGGGCGACAAACAGGAGGAGAGGAAAATGGGAATAAGATATAAGGCATTAAAAAAGTGCTAGATCTTGAAAAGGTTTGGTGAGTAGGATTTTTTTGCATGTGTGTTGTGGGACTTTTGAGTTTAGGAATATTTTAGGGATTGTTATTATTTCCCCCCCTCCTTCGTCCTCGTACACGAGGGACTCGTCTTCTACAAGGAGGCAGGCCGCTCCCTCGACACGCATCATTAGAGGGTTTTTTACAAGCGACAAGCAGGCTATTTGGCTGTCATTGGGATTGTTTGAAGAGAATATGTTTATCTGCCGTTTACTCTAGGGGGGCTGGCATCAGAGAGAAAGGCAAGTAGATAACCATGAGTGCTTGACACCACTGTTATGCATTTGTCAATATTAAGGATAATAGGTGAGGACCGTTGCCGTTAAATTGGCAGCTCCCTGCACCATGCCATCACAAATATCACTAGACCTTTGACCTTTACTGTGACACACCAGATGACCATCACTGCCATCATTGCTAATTGCTAAGTTGAAGTATTTACACAATAAAATATAGGTTCTCCCCTGTATTACAAAGTCTTTAAAGACGGATGATCATCAAATTATTCTGCTTAGAAGGAAAGTTAGAAGACAAGTGTTGTATTTTCAGATTCGATTTTATTTTAAAGTTATTCTCAGTTTAATGTTTTTACTATATATTTCTCAAGGTTATTTTACATTTTAGTTTAGTTTATATTTCAGCTGTGATTTTAATTTTTGTTTTATTTTATTAACTTTTTAAAACTTCAGTACCATTTTAAATTATAATTAATGAATCAAATGATCAATTAGCTCAGCAATATACGGAATATTACAAGATGAACAATTCATTTTAAAGTTTTATGTGTGTACATATTGTCATAAATGTGTATATATATATATATATATATATATATATATATATAAAATCAAAATTAGTTTCAGCAGTACTATTTATGGATATATTGCCAGAAGTATGCAAAAACTAGTGATTTTCAAAAAAAAAAAAAAAATTCAGCAGAAATCATGATAGACAAATAAATAAACAAAACAAAAACGAACGAACGAATGAACGAATGAATGAATGAATGAATGAATAAATAAATAAATAAAATTCATTTCATTTATACAAAAATTTAACTGTAGGTTTTTTTATTTATTTATTTTTATTTTTTTTGTAATTACTTTTGTTTTTATTATCTTAATTACTTTTGGGCTAGGTTTAGTATATAAACCCTGAAATGTAAGACTTTGTGTAATTGGCTTAAAAGTCCAATTTTTCCCCTAAATTAGTTCCAAGAAAACTTAATTAGTCCCAAGTTCTCATTAAATAAATGAAGAAATAACTTAATAAGCCATATTGCACAAAAATGATATAATAGGAGGATAAGAAGCTAACAAATAAATCTACACAAACATGTATAAAGAAAGTACGGCAAAGAAAGTGAGCTTGAATGCTAAAGAAACAAATTTGTTTTCTCCACTGAATTTGTGTGAAAACAGAATGGTGGCCAAGACACAGCGTTTAAAAAAGCGAGTGCGACAAGGAGATGTGTTTTGTGTGTGTGTGTGTGTGTGTGTGTGTGTGCATGTGTGGACATGATGGACTGTCAGACAAGAAACGAGGGACGATAATACGGCCATCACCGACCCAAAGTGTAGGGTGTGTGACTGCTAGAGTGTGTGCGGCATTTCCAATTGAAATGAGACAGAACGGAGGCATACAGATCCTCATTATCCCATTTCCCTCAGGGGGAGCGAAGGCAGCCTTTCAGTCAGAGGAAGACAAGAAGAAAACGCGCTCTCTCTCTCTCTCTCTCTCTCTCTCTCTTTCTCACTCCATGACATGAATATTTGTTGGGGGGAGGAGCACGGCAGATGAAAACTACATCAAATTACAGTTAACAAACAAACAAATCGTGTGGTGGTGCTGGCTGAGCAGTGTAGCTAACCCTCTGAATCTGGGTTCCGTTTAGAGCTGTATTCACCAGGGGGGAAATGTGCCCAATACGAGATACAGGTCACATCACATTTCCCAGCGGAGCCCTGACAGTGAGGGAACAGGCCGCACATCACACGGACACGTCCTGTAGTATCGACTTCAGAGCGGCTGATTGCGCCAGCACCCGCCGGCACTGTTTAGATAGTTTGACTACATCAGGCTCCTCTTCTCCATGCCTCTTACTGGTGCGATTAGAGAGGGGAGAAGATGAAAGGTGCTTGGTGTATTTTTAAAATTGTTGATTTTCCCCTCTAATGATAGCTGGTGCAATTAAGCACTGGCTTCAGGCTCTCTGTGTCCTTGTGTGAAAAATCTCAATTATATATGTGTGAGAGTGAGAGTGTGAGCGTTTGTGTATGAATACGAGCGCAGGGTTTGAAGCGTGTGCATGCATGTGTGTTTTCTGGAGATTGAGTGTGGCATGTGTTCGTGTATGTTGGTTTTCAAGGTTGCAAATAGTTGTGTTTATGTCACTCTCAGCATGTGTAACTTACTGTCATGTTCGATATGTTCGATTCAGAGCTACTATAAAAATGTAGGCCTACAGTTGTGATGGCTTATCTTAGATTTCAATGTGCGTGTGTCTGTGTGTATGTATATATATATGTATATATACCTATCTATCTATCTATCTATACACATACATACATACATACAGATACAACAGGTTTCTGATTTCTTTATTTATGTTGTCTTCCCTGACCCTAGACCAGGGACGTAACAATATATATATATATATTCACCTTTATTATTGAAGGCACTGTACAGTACATATTTCAGAGAAAGTGATAATATGAAATGAAAGACATACATAGCAGGATTTTTAAAAGGTATACTTAATATACATTCACCAAAAGTTTGGAATAATTAAGATTTTTTTTAATGTTTTTGAAATACATCATTTTTTGAAAAATAATCCATCTCTGTGGGTCCATATAATACAAGTGCAGGACCTTCAAAATTAACACAGCACAAAAAAAAAAAAAACACACAAAGTGAACACGGCAGTAGGCTAATCGTATGTCACCAGTGGATGAATCAGTGTGTCCTCTAAAGTGAAACAAGAGGTGCCTGTGAGAAAAAAAAATCTCAAACTATGAACCATTGGTTCTGGCCAGCTGTCCTAAGTGTATTCATTAGACATAAACATCAGCATGTTGTGAAGTGAGATTTAAGCGCATTTTGAAACTCTTGCAAAAACTGAGAATTTTCACAACACGCTTACATCATGCTTCACAATGTGCTGACTGCTGACTCATACGTCAACTCATTAACCTGTGTGTGACTGTTGGCTGGAAGCATGGTTAATAGTAAAAAAAAATAAATAAATAAAAAATAGTATTTTTGATAGCATTTTAGATTAGCGAATGCTATTAACTAGTCTTTTATTAGCATGCATATTACTAGCATATTAGCTGTTTATTAGTACTCATTAATGCTTTATGCTGCATGGGCATATTCTAGCTCCTTTAACCTAAACATAACTACTACAACAACTACCTTACTTACTAGCAATAAGCAGCAAATTAGGAGTTTATTGAGGGAAAACTCTTAGTTAAAAGTGAATATATGTTCTCTAATCTAAAGTGTTACCGTATTTTCTTACACACCACTGATTCATCTACAGGGGTCATATGGGTTACCGTCGTGTTCACTTTGTGTGGTTTTTTGACACGTCCACTTTGTAGATCCCATGCACTTGCACTAAATGGACTCAAAGAGATGGATTATTTTTCTAAGAATCTTTGTGTGCATCTGGAGGTAGAAAGTCACATCTGGGCCAGCATGAGGGAAAGTAAATGATTTTTGGGTGGAGCATCCGTTTTAGTCTGTTTGTGCTTGAGGTGGACAGAGCCGTGAATGCCCTTTGACCTCTGAGCTTTGATTGAAGCATGTATAATTGGATGGCAACTGCTTTGGCTAATTAGCGCTGTGTTAATGCGCACTGCCCTATGGCTTGTGTGGGGCACTGTCTGTCTGTGTGGGGGTCTGGCCAGGCTTTTCAAGACAGGCAGCGCTTGTGGGCGAGCCTAGTAGGTCATGCTGTATTACAGCTCCAGTAACAACCTCCAAGCACAGGCCAAGGACGCCCTGAGATGGTCACCATCCTTGTGAAGTCAAGACAGAAGCTCCTTGCTTGTCCCCACACGATAATCATCCATCTGCAGACTTCAGAGGTTGGCTAAAGGCTCTGACATCCCAGAAGAGAACTGTTGATTTTCTGTGCGGCCAGAGCATGACTGCTAATTCAAATTAACTCTCCTTTTGACCTGTCTTGTTCATTGACCTGACTATAAGTCTGTTTTCTTCCATTCTGTTGATACTTGGCAACCCCAACAGCCTCCACGGCTGGATGGAAGAGCCATTGCTGTGACTGGCAACAGCAGCCATTTTTATTGGGTCAGGTCGTGTTTAAGCTATTGGTCAGGTTGGTAGGGGAGGAAAGAGGTGGGAGTTGATTAAAAACCTTCATTAATGATGTTAAGCAGACCCTTGTCATTAATCTGAGCAGTGGTTGGTGGCCAGGTCTGGTGGCAGAGTAATTGATGTAGGCCGTACTCTCTCACGCAGGGTGGCTGCTTGTAGATCACACTGAGTACATGTGATTGCTGTGGAGACTGTCTCCTCCTTGCCGTCCACTAAAACAACAGCTGTACACATGCACAGTGATGAGCCATGCAGGAAGGTATAAGACCTCTAGACCTTGTTAGCCTAAATAAACCAATCACTTGAATTACTTGCATTCAATAACACATAAAACATGGAGTTGTTTAATTTGGTTAAGATAGAAGTTCATGTATTTCCTGCACATTTTTTTCATAACTTACTATTGTTGCGTGCAAATCAATTTAAATGTTGTTACTTAATTCCATTTGAATTGGAACAACACAAATAATTATCATTTTAAAAGTATGAATTTAGTATTCTACTAAAAATTATTCCGTTATAGTCTAGAAAAAATGTAAACAGTCATTGCTAAACACTTATAATTTGCAAAAATGTTTAAAATGATATGTTGTAATATACAGTGATTAGTGATATTCTTAAAAGTGTATTAACGTGAGTAACTTCTTCAAGTAGGCAAATTATTTTATATGTAGTATGTCTGACTCTGCAGGTAACCCAAATTCAAATGCTTCTCAATTACATTTACATTTATCCATTTGCCAGACACTTTTATCCAAAACAACTTTGACACATTCCCTGGGAATCGAACCCATGACCTTTCCATGCTCTAAAACTTAAGTAAGGTTTCTTTTTGTTGTATCTATTAGGTTTAAACAAATAAATTCAGGTTTATACAACAGGACTAAAACAAAGGCTCCATTGTGCAATTTTGGCCACGATTTGGTCGTCTGAGACAACTTTTGAAAATTCTAAAAGATTCTTATAATCCTTGGCTAAAATCTGTAGTCTTTGATCGTTAGTTTGACATGTTCACCGACAGCCGATTAATGGCTGTTGCGATCAAATTTCACCTCCGACGAAATTCTGGCAGTGTCAGAAGATTTGGCGCAAAGTCCTGCAGTGTGCCTACCCCTACGATGAATGTCAAACTGTCTCTGTTTTTCAAGACAAGCTATGAGCAGAATTAATGCTAGAGAATTATTCTATCAGCCATAAACTCC
>JAFVLL020031591.1:0-23591 GCA_021397915.2 Tor tambroides
CAGGTGTTCTCTAACCTCATCAGGCATTATAGGAGAAAATTTAGAGTTGTTAAACTGGCAAATGGAGGTTTCAAAAAGTATTGAATAAAAGGGTGGCGTTAAGTGTGGCCAATGTGTATTAGAGAAAAACATTTATTTCATAATGATATTTCCCCCTATTTTAAATTCTTATTATCCGATGAAAGGTTAGATTTTTGTGATTTTTTTTAAATAAAAGTTCAAAAGGATTAACAATGCTGATTAATTTTCACAGCCTTCTTTGATCATATTTACCAAGGGTGCCGATATTTTTGGCTATGACTGTATGTAAACACACAAACTGACATGTTCAGCAGTTTCCATGAGATATTATTTAGAACACATAGGTTTCATAGCATTTATAGAGGAAAATCATTACAAATTCAATTTGTAACCCATTTCAAGATGCTGCGATTGGTGAATAAACTGAAATTAAGGCGAATTGCAACAGTCGTATGAGATATTCTGATCAAACTGCATGGGGAAAGAGGATAAAACAGAATAACAGAATTATTTATTGGATAAAAGTTTATTAGATATACCTTATAAAGTAGCCTCAAAAAGTATTTGGTCATTTTGGACAATTAAGTCACACTTACATAATAACAAAGAGGCATTGGCAATCACATGATGCTAGAGCGTTTCTTAGAATGAACTTTTCTGAACAACTTCTTCAGTTATTGTTAACCAACTGCTCTGGTCATTTTTTTATGGATTTATTGAAGTCAGTTCTCCTCAAAATCACACAGATGTCCTAGCAGAGTAACCACTGTATAGTTTAACAATAAAAAATATTCCAAGTAGAGTTTGACAACCAGAAAGTGCCCAAGACATTTTATCTTAATTTTGAGCAATATACAGTATATTTATTGTTTCATATTTCAAACTGAATAAAACTTTATGAAACATTTTGATTGAAAAGTTTGCTGGTGCTGCATGTTTTAAAAATAATTCCCACTTGCTTTAATATGTTGTTATATAATGCAAATATTTTTGAATTGTTACTGTGCAAATTTTTAGTGGGTCACTGTATATTTATACAGTGGGGTCCAAAAGTCTGAGACCACTTTGAAAATCTGGGAAGTTTTCACATTTAACCCTGGAAATAAAAAAAAAAGTTTTGAAAATACAGAGTATGATATAAAATTAAGAAAAAATATTTAATATTCTAGGTGAAATATCAAATAATTACATTTATGACACTGATCATGTGAATCCTTTGCACAAACAATCAGATATTTCTCCATTAAAGAATAAGCAGCTCTTGGTTCATCTCAAACATGATCATCAGGTTTCACACAACAAGTTCATGCAGCTTGAATGCTGCTGTTATTAAAGCAAAAGAGGGACAAACAAAATACTAAGACATTCTGCAATGTTACTTTTTGCAATTTAATTTCTTGTTATAATATAATTTAAAATGCACAATGTTGAATTAATTTAGAAAAGAATGCAAAATATAAGCATTTTCATTACTTCAGACCCTCAATGTATACATACAGTTTAAACCATTACCTTCTGCGTTTCACCTGCTGAGTGAGAGCGTATGTGCAGTTGACATTTTTCTCCCAAATATGCTGATTAAAGTGAATTTCATCAATGCAGTTTCACAGCAGTGCAGACCCCTCCTCTCCAACTGAGTCACACACACACACACACACACACCTCGACACACTGCCGCAGTGCTAATCGCCATGCCAACAGACACACCCATCCATGTGCACATATAAGTGTGCACTCGTACAGAGACAGCAGACTAAGGTGTGTTTTTGGACACAGTGGGTTTATCTATGGGTGAGTTTTGCAGACTGTGAGACACAAGAAGGTCACATTGTTTTTTCTAATCCTCATGTCACATGTGCTCGTCTTTTCCGAATAACCCTGCCAATCATAAACACACACACACTGTGGTTGATGCAAAGATAAATCTGATAGCATGTGGTGATGTGTTTTCATTCATTGGAGCTTACGCAGTGTGAGTCTGCAACTACGAGAGCTGTGGAAGTGTGTTTGTGTCATAATGTGCGTGTTGTGTCTGTGTTAAATCAGATGGTCTAGACTGAGCGCTGTGGTCTCGGAGAGGTAAAAGCACCTAAACTGAACACTGAAAGGATACTGAGTGTTACTGCAGAGACAGAGAGAAAGAGAGAGAGAGGGAGTACTGCAATGCAGACATCAGCAGTGCCTGATATGGCAGTGTCCAGTCCTCCACCTCATCCACCCTACACTTTACACCCTACAACACCCTTAACTGAAGTGCACACTGCAGCTTACACACAGCCTCCAAAAACAGCACAGTTTGCATTACCAGTTCAATACCAGCAGATTCATGTTATCACTTCCTTAAAGGGATAGTTTACCCAAAAATGAAAATTCTGTCATCAATTACTCACTTCCGTGTCAGTCTTTGACACACAATCATGGGAGTACCACGACACATGCGTGTGCTGCTGTTGACGCAGGAGCCGGCGTTCTGACGTAGAACCCAGATGCGCTGCACCTTGTTTACAAGGTAGTTTCATAAAATTATGGTTGAACCACTGATGTCACATGGACTTATTTTAACGATGTCGTTACTATCTTTCTGGGCCTTGAACGCGGTAATTACATTGCTGTTTATGCAGGGTCAGAAAGCAATCAGATTTCATCAAAAATATCTTAATATGTATTCTGAAGATGAACAACATGAGGGTGAGTAATTAATGATAGAATTTTCATTTTTGGGTGAACTATCCCTTTAAATGATAACAGCAACAGCAAAGAAAACCTCAAAATTATAGCCACACCCAAAAAATTCCCCTAATTTTCTCGCTTGTTCTATAAAAATCACTATGATGGCATTACATCAGACTTATGAAAGCTTCAGTCAGATACACTGACATTAAAATTCTGGTCGATAACAATAAGCCGATTAATATGGCTGATTACAAATATTTTATCTAAATAATTAAATAAAAAATAAAAAGCAAAACATTCAAAATCATTTTAAAAACTACAAGTAAATTTAGGCATCACAACATCAATTATAGTTAATACCAATAAAAATAAAAAATTATGGTTAATACCAATAAGCCAATAATTATGGCCAATATCAAAATTCTATGCTATTTTGGCTAAATAATTAATAATAATTACTAATTACAATATCAAAAAATCAAATGCTAAAAACAAAAAACAATTATTTTAAATTAATTTAGAAATCACAGCATTATAATGCACAGTACAAAAAACTGATATTAATTTTGAGAATTGCTAAATATTACATTTAACAATGTCATTAAATGAGTGGTGTTTTTAAAGATTAACTTTAAGTGAGCAACCTGGAGAAATAAGAAAAATAAAAGTTTGATGGTTTAATGTTTGAAAATAAAGAAATGTGAAATATTGCAATAGTAATGTTTCTTATTTTACTTCATATTTTATTATTATTATTATTATTATTATTGATATATAACTCAACATTTTTGGCCAAATTGTGCAACCCTACAAACAAGCATAGCAAACTTTTTTTTTTTTTTTTTTTTACTTTTTTAAAATTTTTATCAGAAAAAAAATTCACAATTCGATTTTTCCCCAAATTGCACAGCCATAGTGCCCATATTGTGCACATATTACTATGAATAATATTACTATTACTATGAAGGCATTGCAACAGTCTTTTGAAATCATTTGCAGGGTCATGTCACTATTAAAATAAATCCTTACACTCTAAATCTGAATGTATGTCAGTTTTGCAACAGAAAAAAATGAAGGTGTAGTGTCAAATGACTTGCCATCTGTATGGGGGTCTTGCAGAGGTCTCTCTCAGTCACGAGTCTCTCCTGGTCAGTGACGTAGAGGCCTTTCTGAGCGAGGGCCTGGATGACAGCGTTGTGACCCAGCAGAGGTTTAGCCGCGTCGCTCCTGAGGATCAGACTCCCAGCACGGCAATACAACTCCGCAGAAAGCAGCAGAGACACAACGGGTGGCTTCACATGCTCCTGATCATACTGGTCTCTGTAAAATGGATCCTCCAACTCCACCGGTACACAGTCTAAACAGAGAACAACAGGGATTGTGATTGAATGCACAATTTTGGAAGCTAATGAGAAAAAGCGATTATTCAGGTGGTCATGTGAGGTGGGTAAAACATTAAAAAAACAGTACTATATTCATTTCTTTAGGTGAAAAAAGAACTTAATGTGCCTTTAAAGCTGATTCAAGCCAATGCTTGGTCAAACAGACTGATGTGAGGTCAAAGAGTGCTAATGAGCTCTGCTGAACCCGCCCCTCTCTTTCGTGAAGTGACGAGCAGACTTTAAACTACAGCCACGAAACTGGCTAACTAGCATATATTAGGAAAGGCGATTTGCAAAGATTCATAAAAAATCCTTATACTCACTTCATCTGTATGAAGCTGCATCACGAATGATTCGCACGAACATACGCATTTAGGCAGATCGGGGATTGGCGCATTCCCTTCAAAATGAAAGTAACGTTAATCCTCTGCATCTTCAGGGGCTCAGATGTCATGAGTAAATGACGACTGCTATGTTCATTATTATATCCAACAACAAAACACCTCAATCGCTTAGTCGGAGACGTTCTTGTCTTCCCCTGCACCGGAGTCGACACAATGGCGGACAGCTCGCAGCTCATTCAGGGCGGGTCTAAGGTAAGACGGCCCTGTCAATCAACTATCGTGGGAGGGGCCTGTACAGAACTATATCATTCTGACAGGAATCTCAGAACAGCCTGATTTGAGAAAGGGGATTTTAAAATAGGGATTTAAAAAAAAACACTAGGTGGATTTTTATCATTATAGGATGTATGTGTACACACACTTCCAACACGCATTTATGTTCAAATAACTTGTAAAGTGAATTTTGCATCCAATGACCCCTTTAAAATAACTATTTTTATTATTTATAAATATTTTTTACATTTTTAAGAAATATAATTAAATAAATGAATAAGAAAAAACAGCCATTTGGTTGTTGCATGACTAGTTGACCATCATTATCCATCCATATTAAACACTTATTTCCAACATTAGCATTAACTTATAACAGCTGGCGACAGTCTTTATGAGTATTTTCAATACTTACAGAAACATCAGAAAACTCTTAAAAACATTCCCCTTAACCTTTATGAAAAGCTGCTGCATCAACGGAAACCCTTTCTCTGCCAGTCTCCGCCAGTTCAGAGCCAGAAGCAAAAACACACACACACACACACACACACACACACTTCTGTTAAGCTCACGGTTTTTCCTGAACATGCTCATAGAGAGCTCCCTGGTTATGGAAAGGTTTTTCCCCCACGTTTCATCCCAGCTAAATGGAGGACAGAGGCAGGAAGCGGCTCTCGAAGGCATGACAAACACAGGGAGGAAGTGAGGGGTCAGAAAGAGAAAAACCTGAGGCAGCAAGTCACCACGACTCACAAAAGCCTTTCAAAAGTTCAACTCTGCCCTTTGTGAGTTTAAATGTTACTGTAAGGAAACATAACTCTGTTCCTTTATAAAATGATTATCTTAAAGTCAATTATCAAGGTTTTTACAGCAGATAATATACTACATTCTACAGAATTTTGAAGATATTCTTAGCATATGCTTATAATAATCAAGTATAATTACATTGGACAACTTGTATGTTAAGGCCAGCATGAAATGTCAATTGCAATCGTCTTTTCTTCCTCTCTGTGAAACATGCTCTCAAAGCAATTAAAAAAGAAGTAGAACAGGATTGAATTTGTCCATCATTAACTAACTGGATTGTTGTTGTTTGTCAGTTGCAAACTAGTTGGGTCTGTCATGATTTATTCAATTTGTTCCAAACCCTTCCAGGCTTTTTTTCTTCAAAAAGATGCCAAAAGCATCATAAAAGTGGCCCTTACTACTTGTGCACTATATTTCAAGTTATTTGAAGCCATATGATCACTTTCAAAAACAGGCCAAAATTTAAGTCAGAATTCCCAAACATCCTTCCTTATCATCTTATGAAACAAATAATGTAATAATTTTCATACTCGCACTATGGGTCGCTCATAACATAAGGACATTTTTGGTCCTTAATAACAGTTTACAGTGAGACTAACAGTGCACAGAGTCACATGTGAATGTCACACACTCCCAGCACTCCTCAGGCTTCAGTGATGTAACAGAAACGAATGCTCTCTGTTGTGGTATGTGCAGTATGCCACAGATGTTAGACTGGAGGGGAAGACAGGACATGGACAATGTCGTTATGAGGGCCTACTGGCACTCAAAACAGCTGTTTGTGGCCTTGTTTATTTTTCATTTCTGAGAAAAGTATCTGGATGAACAGACATCCACCAGACTCTATTTTCAATCTAAGGATGCCTTGCAATGGTGGGGCTCGTTTTCCTGTGTTTGTTTCTCATGCTGATCAGCAGTTTCATTCTGCTGTGAAGAGCAGTGACTGATGGGGAGATATTATCACCCTTACAAAAAAAACTACCACAGTACTTTGACGTCTGCCCTGAGGACCATATTCATGCACCATGGTATTTAACACAGTACTACCATGCAATATGTTGAGAAAAACACAGGATCATAAAGGCAAATGTCAAAAATACATGTTACTTTATGTATAATCCCTTGTGAAAAATAAGTACACTTATGCATACTTTATTTTAAAAAATAATATAGGTTAAAAGAATACAGTACACTCAAGTACGAATGAATGTAATATTATTGGACACTTAATTGTATGTTATTTGCAATTAAATGAAGATGTATTATTAAATTCGATTAAGTGCAATCAGTTAAACTTAAGAGTGTTTTTGTGACCCACTTACAGCAGGACTTACAGTAAATACATATTTATGTATAATTTTATAATTGTCTTTGAAATATGGTTACTGCACAATACTGACAAGCATTAATAGCAACTAAATTATACTTTATTGTCATTTCTGAAACTTGCATGTCAAATTTAAATGGGCTTTTAATGTAATATTAAATAACACAACAGTAATTAAATTTACTCTTTAGAAGCACAATGAAAGATAATTAAATCATGTACTTTAAATGAAAACTTTTAATCTGAAATTAAACTGCTCTCTTAAAGTGTGCTTAAGTGTGAAAAGAAACAGTCATGCAAATACTCTCTTAAAAAAGCACACTAAAGTGGAACTTACATTATCTGCAAGTACAATACATTCAATACAATTAAGCACACTTTTTCTCTTCTTTCACAAGAGGTGTAATGTCCAAAAATGATGGTGTTAAGTACAATAGTAGTTTTTGTTAATGCCACTAACAGACTGACTCAAATTTAGGTGATTCAGAGACATCTGCAATAGAGATCAGAGTAAATCCATGCTTTATCAACCACATTAGAGTTCATGTACTAACAACTCCAATGAGAAAAGCAGACTTTTTACACACACGCGCACACACACACACACACTTCTGCCAGGAGCCGTCTTCATCTTGGCGCTGTTGCGTTGCACTCCACAGACGTTTCTGTTGTGGGCCAGGCCGCTCTAGCAATAAAAGCCACACTGCTAAGGCCATGCAAGTTTGATAGCCTGTGTTTATGTTTATTCCAGCATCCTCCATGTGGAGCTCTTCTGGAAAATTCAATCCTATTACTGTGTGCAGAAGTGGGGAATCTGCTTTGAGCATTCATTACGGACTGTGGGGATGGACTCAGTGCCATAAGCCAGACTGCGGCCTTTCATGAATCTATGTAGGGATCTAGGCTAATGGTTTCTGCAGACATGGCAACAGTTACCACCATGTAGACTTTTTTGTTTGTAACCTCTGTATACTGCTTCTCATGAGACACATATGCACTTAAAATACCTTAGAAATGGCAGAACTTATGTTTAGGTCTCCTAAGAGAACAGCAAATTTGTTATCTTCTCATAATTGAACAAACTGTTGTTTTTTTCCATTAACAAAATCCCTCCAATAAACTCTCATGATGCTAAATTTAAAAATATGCCCACTCCATTTCTAAATACTGGTATGGGAAATGATGACACACTTTTACTCCAGCCCATATTTCTCTAAGTAGGTCTATTTTCAATATGCAGGGCTCGACAGTGCGAGCATTTCACTCGCATTTGCGACTAAAAATAGATGTGTGCGAACTGGAAAATGTATTTAGGAGCACAAGTGCGAATACAAAACAAAATACAAAACAGCCTAACTTATACAGTAGCCTATATGGTGAGCAACAGCAAGGTGTCACACTATATGGGGTAACTTGTCACAATGGAAACTGCCATTTGCCATTTTCAGCTAAATGTAAACAGTAACAAAACAAAATTCATGAAAAGTATATTAAACCAGGGGTTTTCAATTTTTTAAATGCCACAGGCCCCCAAATATGATCATCCTCATACAAAGGACCCCATCCTAAAAACAGAGTTTGTATAAAACCCCAATTTATCCTGTGAAACATTAATATTACAAATATGTCTAAAATATTAATTTGACAATATTTGCTTTCTCTACAGTTCCATTATTACATTATTATACTTTTTTTAACAAACTCATTATAGTGCTATTATTGTACTGTATTTATTTGCTCATTTGTTTACTTATTTTAACCTAATTTTTTATTTTTATTATGTTTTAATCTAATGTTTGCTTATTCATTCATTTAAACCTAATTTTGGATTATTTAATTTATTACTTATTTTTAATTTCTGTATATTTTTATTTTATTATTATTATTTACACTCTCATTTCTCGCTTCTCATACCATTTCCACGTACCCACTTGCGGCCCCCTGTGGTCCCCGGACCCCAGTTTGATAAAGCCTATATTAAACCACTGAGATACAGTATAGCCCTTGTGACAACTTCCCCCAGCACTGAAAATCCAGATTTTTCTAAACGTTAAGCGCCACCTACCAGATCCAAAGGCTTTGGCGATGAGCCACGTCAAACTGCACGATATCTTGGCCCTGGTGAAGTCATAGTGATCGACAGATTTGATCGTGGGCACGATGAACGTCCTCTTGCTCTCCTTGATCTCTGCGGCATCACCCATCTTGACATCTACGCGTGGCTGCATCGCGTCCCGCGGGACTATGCGATCAAAGCGGCGGACGACATTCCCATGCTTAAATGTGATGTGAAATATAACGGTTCGGCCCGAGCTCTCGTCTAGTCCAATAATCCTGCTCTCATATATTGATTATATACAGGAAAAACAATCCTAACCGCATCCCCGAGCGCCGGATTCAATATCCAACAAGCAATTCCAGGCTACTGCAATAGTTCTCATCCGTTTCCCGGCATTATATCCTCAAGTTGGTGTAGATGACAAAAATCAATATTTCATAGGTGACACGAGCGCCATGATGAGGGATGTCAAGTTCAGTGGCGAGGAGAGGCGATCGACGAGTTCACTGTTTTGTGTCATGATTTCTCGTCTTCTTTAACTTTTGTAACTGTCCTTCCTAAAATCTCTCCCTCTCCTTGCGGTCCGCCTGCCGCACTGGCCTGGAAAAAAAAGGAGAGAGATGAGTGCGCATGCGCGAAACGCCCAGACGCAGACAAGCACTGCTGAGGCAGATTCACGGAGCTGTCAAAAAAACAAAAACAAAAAAAAAAACGAATTTTTACACACCTCATCTGTTTTACTTATCTACATTACATTATGTTTTACACATCTGTGCTTTCAGTTCTCTAAATATGTTATTGTATTTGCAGGCAACGCTGTGTAAAAAAAAAAAAATCGAACTCAATTTTTTGACTGTGTATATTGTGTATAAAATTGTTTGGGTTTAACTTGCTGTAAATGTTAAACGTAGTGACTTAAGGTAAATTTAAACAATGATGAATAATGGCTTAATTTCCCTGAATTCACTCCTGTAGGTTTATCTGACAATTAAACCCTCATTCTTACAATATATAAACATTTTTTTACAACTTAAAATATATAATAGATATAAGTATCACTTTAATTTTTCCTCTTTCCTACTACTTGTTTCACTTCTGTTTCAGTTTTTATAACCATTTCTTACTATGTGTTAGTAAGTTGTTGTTGTTGTTTTTAAAACATGTGTGTTTGGCTCAGTGTTGATGTCTGTATTGGTTGTTTATTAAGTTTTAGTTTTATTTAATTTGAGTTATTTTAGTACTTCATACTAGGCTACATGGAAATGAAATAATATATATACTGAATTTATTTTTATATGTATGTATATGTATATGTGTGTGGCTGTACATACACATCGTTGTTTTTTTTTTGGTGTTTGGCTTAGTGTTATGTTAGAAGCATTATTATACTCATACCATTTGTTGTTTTAATATTTTAAATTGTTATAGCGTTACTTTGTTTTCATTTAAATGTTTAATTTTTGAAATGTATGCATTTGTCATTTTTATTTAATTTATTTATTTTTAAATGTGTGTGTTTATATAGTATTTACAGAGTTTTAACTTTTAGTTTTAGTTACTTTTTCTTATTTGTAAGTCGCTTTGGATAAAAGCGTCTGCTAAATGACTAAAAATGACTAAAAAATTTTTTTTTTTTCTTAAAATAAAATAGCATAATTTCCTCCTTAAAATAATTAGGGATTAAATGTACAGTTTCATGTGATTATTTTTTTAATAAAATATTAAATAACTCATTGCCCTCACTGAGATAAGATCACAACTTGTGATTGTGATATATATATATATATATATATATATATATATATATATGAAATGATATAATTATATACACACTATAGTGTGTATATAGTTATATTCTTTATAATTATATTATAACTAGTGCTGTCAAATGATTAATCGTGATTAATCGCATCTAGAATAAAAGTTTTTGTTTACATAATACATGTGTGTATACTGTGTATATTTATTATGTATATATAAATACAAACACATGCATGTATATATTTAAGGAAAATATGTTATGTTTATATATTAAATCTATTTATACATAATATAAAATATAAGAATATAAATATATATACATGTAAATATTTTCAAAATACTTACTGTATGTGTGTGTTTATATATACATAATAAATATACACAATACACATACATATGTAAACAAAAACTTTTATTTTGGATGCAATTAATCGTTTGACAGCACTAATTATAATATATTGATATTTTACATTATATTTTAATTTAAAATATAATGTAAAATATTAATATATTATAATTACAATTAGTAAAATATATCGTAAACGTAGAAGGGGTTCATTTACTTTTGCCACTATCAACAGATATTTGTGAAAATGTTTTTTTTTTAAAAATCCCTATATTTAAAAATTATTAGCAAGGTATTCATTACAGCAAACACTACAATTGTCAATATTTATAAATATTCATGGTTTGTTTTATGGTTCTGACACTGAGCAACAGGAAAGGAAGAAAGGAGATTGCACCCAAACATAGATGAATACTATATCTCTATGTCAGTCAGATTAATCTGTTAATAAAATTATTTTTTTCCCTAAATGTTGGCATGTTCAGTCAATAGAATACATACATGATATTCTCATCTTTTGAGACTAATGAGGCGGGGTTGTAACTCTGACACTGAAACAGTAAATTAGTGAGTAGAGTCTTAACTGTGAGGTGTTGAGGCAGATGTGAGTCCTCAGGTTGTGTTACTCAGCAGCAGGAGTCATGGATCAGATCTGTCAGACAGGAAGGGGTGTGACCACTGCTGCGGCCAAGGCCTCTGACTATCAGCTCTGGAGAATAGCTGTAATTACTGCCCTCTACCCACATACACAACCCTTTCATCAAACACACACACATACACACACACACTCACACAACCCTTTCATGTGAAAGAGAGCGAGGCTTCTAGTTCTCAAGCACAAATGGAAGTCATTTACTGAACTCTAACAAATATGAGAGAGAGAGAGAGAGAGAGAGAGAGAGAGAGAGAGTTCCACCCAGATGTGACTGAAATCTCTCCTGCTAATTTTAGCAGCTGGCTTCTGTTACTCTCTGCTAAAGCTTCTGACCCTGTTTGAATTACATCACACTGTGAAGGCATTCTATTGAATCAGATGGCGAAGAACAGTTTAACTTTAAAAAGTTAAATGGTTATTAATACATTTAATCTCCCTATACTCATGCCCACCTGTTTGTGCTTTTCCATTTGACTGCAGAAATCTATGCGAACGGTGCACACAGAGAAATGTCGCCCTCTAGCGGACACCACCGCACACTGCTCAGCGTTATTTGGGATGGATAGGAGCTTGTAGGCCTACCGCATTTTTACAGCTTGTAAAACTTCAAGCCTTTAAGGTACTATTATGTACCATTTAGGGGTAAACAAAAAAATGTAGATGCACCTTTAGCTTTTGTACCTTAAGTTTAATGTACCGCCCTAATTACAGCTTTGTACTTTTTAGAGTGTTTTAGTGTGTACAAAAAAACAAATCACGAATAAAAACTGATGAAATAACTAATGCTGAAGATCCAGCCTGTAATAGAAATAATATGACTTTGACTGCTCATAAATGGCAGACATTTCTTGAACTTGGAATATCAATCAATAAATAAATAAATAAATAAATAAATAATAAATAAATAAATAAATAAATAAATTTAAAACGATATAATGGCATTTATAATGATGATGATAAAAAAAATAAAAATAAATAGGTCCTTTAAAGTAGCTTAACACCAGCAAAGACAAAAAATAAGATAAAGAAATATATAAAAATACATAAAGAATAAAATGCATAGTAATAAACACATACATATTAAATAAATAAATAAATAAAACCTTTAGATTTAAATTCGCTTTTTATTGCTTTACATGACAACAGCTCGCGGTCAAGATGCGTTGTTGTATTTCTACCACAAGATGGCAGCATTCATTTTTCATTAATTCTCTTTTTATTTACTTTCATTATTCTTTTTAGACTACTGCATTATAGAATATACTTCACGCCGTAGAGAGAGAGAGAGAGAGAGAGAGAACCATATGAAAATATAAACTTTGTTAAAATTTATATTAACTATATAATTATAATTAGTGATCAAGCGGTTTGTGTAAAATATCTGAAAAGAGTCAAATAATCCAGCCATCCGATATTATAAAAATTATAGGAAAAAAGTGAAATAAGAATCACGAGGATTCCTTAGCATTATTTATTTAATTTTTTTCTGGATAACATTACTCTATCAAGTCTCTTCTTTTTTTCCTTATTGTATATAAATGATGGTGGAGCACATGAGTAAAAAGAGCCAGTCCCTCATAAACATTCAGGAATGTGTTATGATTACGAACATCAGAACCTTTGATTATTCACATGACGTTCAATTCAAAGTGTGTGCCATTATCATGCTAAATGCTACCAACCTCATCCAACCCCCCAAAACCACACACACACACACACACACACACGCACATACATAATGTGTTGCATATTTCATACAAAGATGCCTTCACGCAAACACGACACGGGCTGTGTGTTTTCCACTGCATCTATTCACTGACCCCCACCCCGACAGGCCCTACACCCAGATGAGCCCCATCCGTCATGAAGCAGCACACAAAAGGACAGTTCAGGCCATTGCTCGTGTCTGTATGTCTATGTATGCAGTGCAGTGTGTGCTCTTTGCTCCAAGCTGCCAAACTGCTTCCAGATACGACCCAGCTGACGTCAGCGTTATCGCAGATACTCCCATAGTATGTAGCTGTACGTTTCTATAAACCCTGTTAACATTCACAACAGAGAACCGATTCATTTGAAGCATTTGAGAGAGGCTGTTATTAAGGAGCACAAGTCATAATCTTCTCTTTCACTCGTTTTGTGTCATACATTTACATATTGATATATACAAACACTTGATTTTCACAAACTCTGGCAAGAATATGTCTGGGTCATATTTTACCAATTAAGTATGAAATAAGAATTTTGCATGAATCCCATTTTTAAAAACCACTAGGAATTTTGCAATTGTGATTATTTCTTAATTTTTATTAATGCAAAAACAATGATACATTACCGTTCAAAAGTTTGTGAGTGGTAATATTTTTTTAAATATTTTTGCATTTATTAAATTTATCATACAGTTAAAAACAGTAATCTTATGAAATATTATACAATTTAAAATAACTATTTTAATATATTTAAAAATGTAATTTATTCCTGTGATGGCAAACAAAATATCTGTAATTATTAACATTGCTGAAAACAGTTGTGCAGCTTAATATTTTTTGTTGAGACAGTGATGCATTTCTTCAGAAAAATTTAAAAGAATAACATCTACTGTATTTTAAATAGATTTTTTGTAACATTATGAATGTCTTTACTGTCACTTTTGATCAATTTAAAGCATCCTTGCTGAATAAAAGTATTTTATCATTAAAGTGTATTACAGTAATGAGAATTTAGAGAGAAAGATGGTCAATTGTCGATAGATAGATAGATAGATAGATAGATAGATAGATAGATAGATGATAGATAGAGAGTTCCAAAAATAGGATTTATTCAAATTATTTTAAAAATATAATTCTTGTTGTTTCTTAGGTTTTGTTTTGTTTTGTTTATTTTTCTAAATGTTTTAATATTTTGATCTGCATTTAATAAAAGGTGCTTTAAAATTTCTTTAATATTACAGCATTTATTAATAATGAAAAGTAGATATAACCATGCTAGACAAACTAGGCCCACATTTCAGTTATGTGCAGAAAGTACAGGGAGGAGACAGAGTGAGCGTTTCAGACGGGATCACTCTTGTGCTTGGGTCACTGTGGGGTATTTTTAACGCACACAGACCTCAAGGCTGTAGTTAGAGGGTGGGGTCACGCTGGCCTGTGCTTCCCCCACTGGCAGCGCAAACCTGTATTTATCTGAATAAAATCCAGAGGGGAGTCTGGACCATATGCCCTAAGTTTATCTTCTCTTAAACGTTGTGAATTTAGAGCAGTGACACAGAAACCACACTGGAGCTTTCTTGTTTTGTGGATTTGTTATGAAACAATGGGAGATTCCACCATACTTCAACATCTTCTCTGAACTCCACCATCTTGAAGTTGTAACTTAAAATGTCCAGGAAAACAAGCAGTGCAACTCGATTCAGCTTTACTATTACAATATACTTTAAACTGAAGTGATCAAATAGGCTTTTTATTGTCCCAGCTCATTTTCACTCACGCTGGCATTCACTGAGGTATGAATAGCCTACTAATATGGTTAAAATGAAGATAAGCACTTTGCACCCCATTACTTGCATGTTTCTCAGATATGAAGCATGATATGAAGTATGTAGAATAATTTAAAACCATCTAAATACACAGAAAATGCTTGAATATAATTCTTTTCAAGAGGACAACTTAAATGGATAACGCACTCAAAATGAAAATTCTGTCTTCATTTCACGTTGTTCCAAGGTTCTATGCATTTCTTTCTTCTGCAGGACAAAAGATGATATTTGAAGAATGGTGGGAACCAAACAACACTGGAGCTTGTTGACTTTTGTTGTACAGACAAAAAACACTGAGATTTTTTTTTCTTCTTTTATGCTCCACAGAGAAAAAAAGTCATACCGATGTGGAACAACATGAGATATGAATGAATAACAGTAAATGATAACAGCACTTTTCATTTTTGAGTGGACTGTCCCTTTAAGAATCTTCTAATGACTTTTGCAACCTAGGCTCATTGGAAATACGTGCCTCTACATACATTTCTGCAAGACTGAAAAAACGTACCTATACATACAAATCGCTGCAGTTTCTAGTTGAAATGAACACTAGAGTCAGTAAAACTCTGACGACTTTTATTCCTTTTCACACAAACATATGATTTACAGGTATATTTTTGATTAATAAAGGTTAATTTTCACACTATTAGTTGCAGAATGTTATGTTATGACTTCAAAACAATTTTAACATCCTGCACGATTTGAAACTTTTGAACGTTGCCGTCACATATACAGCTCCACATGCATGAGTTTTCCAATTCAGTAGATTTACTCGGTAGCTCATGCGACATGGCGTTGCACTTAGGTGATGAAGAGCTCCAGTACGAATCCCCGTGAAACTACGGCTCAACAAAACAGCTCAAATCCGCGTAAGGAAGTTAAAATTGCATGGCTGTATCAGCGAATACGTTTTTATATTACTTTTGCATTTGTTAACACTATCGGGTAGGTTTAGGTTTAGGTTTGGTGTAGGGGATATTTCCAACATGATAGAGCATTAATCTTTAGCACACTCACCGGATATTTGAATTCTGAATGGCCACAAAAGGTACCTCAATCAGCATAATAAAAACGCTGCAATACGTGCCTGTACCAACGTAATAAAAACGTGCCATGGCCACATATTAAACGTGTGTTTTAGCGCCACTCTCTGGACATTTCACTTTGAAACTGCCGCGAAACGTGCAGTAAGGTACATAATTACGGGGCTGCAGAAATGTATGTAGAGGCACGTATTTCCAATGAGCCTGGGTTAGAAGGTAATGGGTATAATGATAGCAGATATTAAATCCAGCCAAGACATTTACAATATAAATTCAACAACAATAACAACAAAAAAGCAATGCAAACTGCTGCCTTTACACTTATTTTTTTTTACTGAGGACGGTTTGTGTTTTAACATGATTATTAGCTATTTAAAAAATAAATGAGTTAAAGAAAGACAAATTAAATTATGAAGAGAGATGCAGAATGAAAGAGAATGACACAGATTGCAAGAGAAAGAGAGAGCATCCCTTAGGAGTTCTGTCGAGTCTTTTTCTGCATGCATGAACAGTAAATGTATTTTCACTTGCTAATTAAAAGTTCTGTTGTGTTTATTTTCATTTGTGCTGCTCCAGTTCTGCTTACGCATTTTCATGCGGCCTACATTTTCTCTGAATATCTCTTTTCATAAACTCTGTGAAATGACAGCTAGTGTGACACAAGAACGGACTATTTTCTGAAACAAACGATGATGGTGACAGGTCCTCAGTTCCAATATTGACTGCAGTCGCATTTCCATTGAACTTCTGAAATAGTTTGATATCCTTTTAAACAACTCAACTTCCTCCCTAGTCCAAAAAAAGCATCAATTTAAACTAAACAGCAAATGCTTCACAAGCAGCAAAACATATTCATTTATTTAGTCATATCTGGCTCAAATCCCTTTGGATCAACTGAAATCCAAATTTCTCTCAGTTACTGTAGAAGTCAGTCTATTGGCATTGTGCTCAAGTCATTAATTTGGTAACTGATATTTACTACAGTGACTAAACAACCAGCAGTGCGTCATTCCTAAATATCTTAAAAACTAATCAGAATTGGGTGCAGTGTGAATCAAGTCAAAACACTGAGAAATCTGTGACACACAAAGATGAATACATTACCACATGACCATTCACATTTACTCAGCTACAACACATATGTGACCCTGGACCACAAAACCAGTCTTAAGTCGCTGGGGTATATTTGTAGCAATAGCCAAAAATACATTGTATGGGTCAAAATTATCCATTTTTCTTTTATGCCAAAAGTAAAGATCATGTTCCATGAAGATATTTTGTAAATTTCTTCCCGTAAATATATCAAAACTTGATTTTTGATTAGTAATATGCATTGCTAAAAACTTCATTTGGACAACTTTAAAGGCGATTTTTTCAATATTTAGATTTTTTGCACCCTCAGATTCCAGATATTCAAATAGTTTTATCTCAGCCAAATATTGTCACATACATCAATGGAAAGCTTATTTATTCAGCTTTCAGATGATGTATAAATCTCAATTTTGAAAAACTGACACTTAAGACTGGTTTTGTGGTCCAGGGTCACATATGTGGTATTGAGCAACTTGGCCTACTTATTCATCGTGAAGTAGTAAAGAGGAAGTAGAATAGATACAATTATCCATAAAGACCATAACACAAAATTATTTTCCCAGCTGGTATTTAATGATAAGAGTAAGAGGCAAAGTCCACCAAATATTGTGCTGCTCTCGACTCTCAGTAACAAGCAGCCTTGACCTTATAGGAATAGTTCACCCAAAAATGAAAATTTGCTGTACTCACCCTCAGGCCATTCAAGATGTAGAGTTTGTTTCTTCATTGGAACAGAACTGGAGAAATGTAGCATTGCATCACATGACCCAGTGGGTCCTCTGCAGTGAATGGGTGCCGTCAGACTGAGAGTCCAAACAGCTGATAAAAACACCAAAGTGTTTGTAAGAAACATGCTTTAACTTTAAACTATCCGTAATAATGCTTCCTCCAGTTAATTTCATCCCCTCTCACATCAAAATCTATCAACCTTTGTTTGTAAATAGTGCTTGATCTGTGCATATTTCTCATTCAGACATTTTACTGGAGAAAGCAATATTAGACTCAATTTTAGTATTTCAGCTTGAAGAAAAAAAAATGTCTTGATGGATTTGATTCTTACAAACACACAGCTTTTCACTTCACAAGATGGACTGGTATTGTGTGGATTGCTTGTGGATCATTTATATCAGCTGATTGGACTTTCATTCTGACGGCACCCATTCTGACGGCAGAGGATGAGCAAGTGATGTAATGCTAAATTTCTCCAAATTTGTTCTGATGAAGAAACAAACTCATCTACATCTTGGACAGACTGAGGGTTAGTAAATTTAATCAAATTTCCATTTTGGGTGAACTATTCGTTTGAGATGGTCCAGACAGACAACCGACAACCTATAACTAAGCATTGTTACCCACTTCAGACAAAAAGAAGGCGTTTGGATCTCAGGGAAAAAAAAAAAAAGATTAAAAAACACATATGATATGGCCCCTACGCCTTGCAAATCATCAGTGGAAGTGTTTTCATGTTACATATGCTTCCCATTTAAACTGCATACAGGAAGTGAGTATGGCCTCAGTTTTTTGTAATTGTTTAGGACGTGTTTAGGAAACATTCATTATCATTCCCAACGACTGAGTCTACTGTGCGTTTAAGTGCCACTCGAGTTTAATGAAACTGTTTACTCACACATAAACAGGCATTGATTTTGTTGTTAGATGGGTTGAGTCATGACGCAGGGTTTGGTCTCATGCCTGCACGGCAGAAAGCTTGTTAAAGAAGAAGGATGAGCAGCTTTGTGTAAATTCTCTCCGTCGCTCTGGAACTGCATCATATTGCGACAAAATCTAAGAAAGCCACAGTACAAGACAGCCACAACCAACTAACTGAACTACTGTAACTGACATCTAATATCAGCTCTTTCCATCACCCTGGACACTGACTAGAGATTCGTTCAACATCAGTTCTGTCCCATTTTCCCCCTACTCATATGTTTTACTCAGACTAAATAATAATCTGTGAAACTCAAGGATGACGCTGTTTTGTTTAACTCTTGAGTGAAGTGGCAGAGGAAAATCTTTCTGCTCAAAGGTTGCTTCATTTCATGGAGTTCTCAGTTATGATTAAGTGAAATTTGAACTTTATCTTCATAAAAAGATAAAATAATTGAAGCCAGTGTATACTTATATGCATATTAGTACACCAATGAGTAATGTACTGTAAAAGTATAGAGCTATAAAATGAATGGGCCACAGGAGTCATCATATTTAAGATTATATAAAGAAAACAAAAAGGGAAAAGCGAGTTATCTAAGCAAATGTCACCATTTACTCTCCGTTTTACATCACCATTCAAACGTTTGGGGTCTGTATAATTTTTAAATGTTAATGATTTTAAAATGTTAATATGATTTTTAAAAAAAACTCACCAAAGCTCATCAAATCCTTACTCTAAATGCATATTATTAAACACATAAAAGTCAATACATTATATTACTATATTACTGATCTTCTTTCACAGAAACATTAAATAGTGTAAATTAACTTACCATGTGCACATTTGGGCACTTGCTTCCCAAGTATAAACTTTGACCTTGAAAGTACTTTTATTCCTATTATTTCCTATTATAAAGCTACATTAATTTAATAAAAATAAAATAATAAATAAATAAATGAATAAATACAGTAAAAATTGCAAAATTGTGAAATATTATTACAATTTCGAATAACAGTTTTCTATTTTAATATATTTTAGAATGTAATTTATTCTTGTGATGCAAATATGAATTTTCAGCATCATTACTCCAATCTTCAGTGTCACATGATCCTTTAAAAATCATTCTAATACACTGATTTACTGCCCAAGAAACATTTCTTATTATTATCAATGTTGAAAACGGTCGTGCTGCTTAATATTTTCATGAAAACCATTTTTTTTTCAGGATTTTTTATCAAAAAAGATGTAACACAGAGATCTTAACAACATCTCAGTAAATGCTGCAAATAATACGGAGTCCAATTCTATATTTCTCTAGCCTCATTTATGCATGAGAGCATTAACAATACAGCTATATGCTGTTTATGAGATTCAGGTGTGTGACTTTAGTTTGTCCGCTATAAAATGACGTGTGTAAAACGCTGAAGCCAGCGGGCAGTTCTGCTCTCAATGCAAAGCCACTGTCAGCAGCAAACACCAACACATACAGTACGTTTACTTATACCCCAATGAAAAGAGTTAACCCGAGCATTCAGTAAATACCACAGCAAATCCTCATCCTCCTGCTTGTGTATGTGCGTTTTCACCACTGATAAAGCCGCCGGTTGTGCTTACCTCCTCTCATCCTCAGCATTATTCTTCATACGTTTTTGCCTTGAACAGTCAGATGTGTAGGAGTGCTGAGCCAGAATCTGTTTATATGACTGAGATTGTGCCAGGAAAGGGGAAAAATCTGATTCGAGATCAGCACTTTAACTGCGAGATGCTTTGTGAGGCTCAGAGATGGGGAGAAATCGAGACGGTGGGAATAATGTGTTCATCACTACAGTATGAAAGACAGTGTTGCTTTGACACTTGTGTGCGCATACATTAAAGAAAGTGGACACAGATGCATATGTGCACATAAACGCACATACTTACATACAAAGTCACATATGTTGCTCCAGGATGGTCTTCAGGCCTGCTGGCTGTTTTGAGCCGCTTATATAAGTGCAAACTGTCCGCTGTGATTAGGGTCAGTCCACACAGGCACAGCTCACGCACACAAGTGTGTCACTTCCTGTTTGCCCACCTCTCAGCCTCCCCCATGGGCTTTAGAGTTCCTGGAGTAAACAACACTCACAACGCAGCATTACTGCAGAGGTCATCTCATTACCAGAGAAATGGTATTGATTTTCCAGTATCTGAGCATTTGATAAACTACGTGTTCAATAGTCAGTTGAATTCAGGTTATATCAGACTTTAGTGTCGGTTTGAATTTCTAACCTACAAAATGTGAATTCACATTCAAGTTTTGAAAAATCTTTCACATAGAGATTAAATAGGGTAAATTAACTTACCTTAACTTGAACACTTGCTTCCTTTGTGTGAATTTTGACCTTGGAAGTACTTTAATTCCTATTATTTTCAAAATACATGTGTTTTTAAATTGGTAATTCCAATCACATGATAAAAAGACTCAAAAAATACATTTTTTTTTTGCACACACACACACACACACACACACACACACACATATATATATATATATACTTAAGGCAACTTAAGGCAAAACATCTAATATGAATAATAATATAAAATATCATTTCATATTATATTAGGCTATTTAATTAATCTTATTGGATAATGCATTTTGTAGTGGGTTTCTTGAATTTGTATATTATTTTTATGATTGTAAAGTCAAAAATCTTCCATTGTTTCCATTGTCACTGTCAGAACTGCTGTATTAATGCTAGTACTGTCTAAAAGGCATGTGGCAAACATTACTTTGCTACCACAATACACTTTTTTATAAAATGACCAAAAACACAAATTATATACTGCACTAAGTATCACAGCTTGTATCCTAACAGGAGCCAGAAAGAAAGGTTTCTGGCATTGCTGCGCTGGCCACCTGGCATTAAGGATTGGATTTAAATTGCATTATGCCTTTTTGTTTAAAAAAAACTTCCCAGCAATCGAGTATATCTTAGAGCGCCTGATGAAAAATGTTTCAATCTGCGTCTTCATATCTTGTGTAAGTAACATCTGCAAGGCTGTTTCACTGGAAATCTGCCAGGGACGCTTGGAAAAAAAAGAAACAAAAAATTATTTAAAACAATATTCTAAATCTCATTTAAATCTGATTAAATAATCCTTTCTCTGAATCTGTATAAGGTCTTCTTCACAGGGTATTTGTAAACCTAAACCTTAAAGCACAACACTGAACTGGATACATGCCAATAATGATGGCATTTCGACATACTGATGTTGTATTTAAGCTTATTATTCTGAGAGCACAATTCTTGATTCTAAGTCCTAGAGTTTTCAAGCTTCATCCACATCAGTTTGTTATGGACTTAAGGCTTTTTAAACTCTGACACAAGACATTGACTTGACAAGCTGTCCTTTTTTAGTAGCTTTTGATTACAGGGATACTTGACATAAACTATTCTGTTTGGTGACATTGTGAACTTTGACATGTGAATCATATCCCATAAATCTGTGGAATAAATCACAGAGACCCAAAGGCCATGTGATTTATAGACCCAAGCAAACTGATTCACATTCCTTGTTATTCATAGATGGTTGTACTGTCTAAACTCTCTCTGTACTATCATAACACACATACTGTGTGAGTAGCTGACCTTTGTGAAGATATTTTCAACCAATCATGTGCAAGTTTGAATAAACTTTGAAATACAGATTTATAAAGCAATAGCATGTTTATTGATTTACTTTACTTTTACAGACACTTTTATACAAAGTTATTTGGCGTTTTCCTTGGGAATCGAACCCACAACCTTTATGTTACCAGTGTCACAGACTTTGTTTCTTGTAATTCTGAGTTTATATCTCACAATTCAGACTTTGTTTCTCGCAATTCTGACCTTTTTTCAGAATTCTGAGTTCATATCTTGCAATTCAGGGATTTTTGAATACTCATGTCTTGAGGAACAAATTCTAAGTCCTGTTAGAAAGTAGAAAATCAATGCAAATGGCTATTTGACAACAGATAATCCATGCAAATAGATGCAGAAAAGACAAAGTTGAAATAAGTGGGTTATTTCTGATTCTCAACATATGTGTAATATCACTGAACAGCATGAAAACAGCAAAGACTGTTCCCATCTTTCTTGCTGTCAAGACTTATTAGTCACGACCAATCAACATCGCTCCACTCAATCCTGATTGGCTAAACCCCTGTCAATCAAACTCAACCTCTGTTTAAAGCTGCTTTTGAGTTGTGTGCTTCTAAATACCTGCTCTATGACCTTTTGAACTTTAAGATTAAATTAATTTCAGCGGCTCGTACTCGGCTCAGTACCAGGAAAAACTAATGTTAAAAATACTTTTAATACTGTTATGACAGGTACACGTCCTAAAAATGAAAGCCAAAGTTCTAAAACTGACAAATGTTTAAGTATATGCGAAACAAGAATGTGCAAAGACGAGGATTTGTTAATATGTTCATGCTAAACAATTCATAAAACCTGTGTGTCCATCTGGAGTGGTGAGGAATAGTGACAGACTAGAGTAAAATGCAGCCAAATAAGTGCTTGTCATATTTTTGGCCACATTATGTTGCAGACGATGACTGTCCTGATATACATCCAATATTAATAAGATGCTAATGGTGAAAAAAA
>JAFVLL020031592.1:0-46242 GCA_021397915.2 Tor tambroides
CTTCTGCAAAGATGAATTTTATTGATACTGATTTCATTTGTTTAGTAACAGCCTAAATGTATTATTATTATAATTGATTGATTAAATGTAAGAATTTGACTCAAAGGATGATGAACACTTTTAGAAAAAAAATGGCTTTATAAAGGTAAAAAATGACCATAAAAGGTTCAAATCAATTTAAACTTATTGGAAAATATTAATTTCTATCACTGCTGTGAACTGACCACACAGAATATGAAGAATATCAAAAACTGTAGGAGTCAGCTGTCCATGGCAGTCCTTATCAGCACAATAACACACTCAGCAAAACATTGTTTAATTATCTTTATCGATAAAATCCCAGAAAATATAGAGATATTATTTTTTGTCAATATCGCACACCCTTAGTACTGACACAAAATGATTTGCAATGGTCGCTTCCAGTGCAGACAGCCTAAAGCTGTTGGTCTATTTCTGGTTTTTTGTTTTTGGTTAGTAGAAGTTATGAATGGCCGGTAACTTAAAAATTGAGCAGCCAAATTGGCTGGTGAATGCAAAAGTTAATTTCAATCCCTGATTACGATGCTGCCACCCCCCCACCCCCCGCAATTTGGCTCTAAATCTCAGGTGAAAACTGCCATTTTGTCCCCCCTCAACAAAATAGTGGATTACTCAGTAAATATTCACCCATAATATTTTGGCTTTCATCACTATACATGTTTATCTTTCTTCAGAAAAAATGTGAGCAAAGTCCAAAATTTGATCCAGGGATATTTCTGAAATTTGGCTGAATTGACATGGAATGACCCTGCTGGTAATCAAACAGTTGATGGTCCCTATTACATTGTATTTCTTTCCCTCCTATGGAAGTCAATGTGGACCAACAACGTTTGGTTCTTAAAAGTAGTTTGTGTGTTTTTTGTTTGTGTTCAACAAAGAAATTTATATGGGGTTTGACTGACATGAGGGTGAGTAAATTATGATAATTTTAATTTGTAAGCGAACTATTCCTTTACAGGTTTGACATATTCCATAAATTGTATTTGACTGAAATGCTTGTATTTAAATATTTTACCCATTTTTCATTCTACCAAGATGATGGGTTTTGTGAGAGAGGGGCACTTGTAGGGACCCTTGTAGACAAAACAGATTGTTTATTATTATTACTACTCTATAGCGATTGTATATAATGCATACTAGTGACTGTGAATTTTTTTTTTTTTTTTTTTTTGTTAGTTTGATATTTGGGATGGGTTAGTTTTGTTATGCGGACCTGGCAACCCTGCTCAAGTTTGTGAATCGGACGGGTGCACAAATGTAATTCACAATATGCATGTAACAGGCCATTGCACACTGAGTCCGAAATTTTCGCATGCGTTTTTCCGTTTTTTCGTATTCCCCATCCTTTCCTATCAAAATGCATGCAACGGATGCGAAAACGCAGAAAATCGAACCTGATCCGAATTTTTTTTTGACGGACGAAAATTTCGGACTCAGTGTGCAGAGACCTTTACACAAAAGCAATTCACTTATGCACGTACGAGATGTGCAATGCAAGAGTTGCAAAACGCACAACGCAATTCATGCACGCAACACATGTATGCATGTGCGCGAGCAGCGCGACAATTCAAATTTGCAACAACAGATAAAACAAAATGCACGGAGCAAACACACAGATACAGATATGAAACACACAAACGCGTATAGTAGTTTAAAACGTGTACGTACGGCTCATAATCAGGGTCATCTTTCTCCTCCTCATCCTTCTCCTCCTCCTCCTCCTCCTCTTCTTCCTTATCCTTATCGGCCTTCGACACTGACTCGTTGTCGTTGCAAGATTCGTTTTCACTTACATTACCAAGCTCTTCCAAAACATGATTCTCCTCAAACAGCTTTCGGGCAATCTTTTCCTTTTCAGAAGCCATTGTCCAAAGACAGGCGCAGAAGGAAAATGCGAAAACCCCGACCTATGAAGCGTGCATGTAGAGACCCGTAAACCCATTCATTACATCGGTTTCCGACCTGAAGAGTCCAGCACCAACCTCAGACCGGAAGTTAGCACAGAGCAGACAAAGTCAAATCCACTCCCGCCACTAACTCTAACCTCTTTGAAATTATTAACAGCTTTTAACTCTCTGAAACTATACAATAAGCAAAGAATAATAATCTCTACGATATTCTAAAGCTATAAAATATCAGACCGATCAGAATCGAGTATTCGAGATAAATAAATAAATAAATAAATGTTGTTGTAATGTCACTTTGGCATAATTTTATTATTATTATTATTATTATTATTATTATTATTATTAAAAATGCACATTACCGCAAAATAAGAAAAATCAAGTCCTAGTAATCCTAATTATGACATAAGTTTTCCCTCAAAATGCCAACAATGAGGTTAAATCATTGAAGTTAAATTAAAAGTTATTATTAGACCAAAGAGAATTATTAGACCAAAAGTCATAAATATGCCAAAAATTCAAAATTCAAAAACATGAAATATGAGATGATCTACATTTTCAGACATTATAAGAATACATAATAAAAAGACTTCTATGACATTAAAAGTCAAAATTATGAGATTATAAAGTAATTATTATGTCATAAAAATTTGAAATACAACAAAAAACGAATTACGAGATTAGATAAAAGGTCTACATTTTGAGATAAAATGTCACAATTATGAGATAAAAAATACACAATTATGGCACAAAAAAGTCAAAATTTTGAGATAAGTCATAATCTAATTATAATTACTTAAAATGTGACTTTTGATGATAATCATGATTTTATATGTCATAATTATTACTTTTTATTTAATAATTTTGACTTTATCTCATCACGATGTCATAATTTTGACTTTTTCTCAATTTCACTTACTTAGTATCTCATAATTTTGTCTTTTTTATCTCATAATTATTTTTTTCCTTTGTGTTAGAGAAGGGAATCCATGCAACAGAGTGTCAGGATCACAAATATTATGTAAATGGTTAACACATAATCCATAGCCATTTATAGCAGTAAGCCTATTGAACTGTAACATATTGCAGCCTCTGAGGATGATATAATTTCTAAAAGTAAAACTCCTCAATAAGGAACAAAGTTATTCAAAAAGACACCAGCAGAGGTCATATGGATATGCTTTCACTCTTCATTATGAGCTCTGAGTGGAGGGCATTAGAGTGTAATATTAACATTCAGAAGACAGTCAGCTGTGCAAAATAGGAATTAGAATTAAAACTTTGCTCATCATATTAATTATTTTCCAATGTTCATATATTAACAGCAGACAATTTGACTGGCCTCAAGGGCATTGGGGTCATCAGGGGTCCCAATAATGACCAAGGTGTGCAAACATGCACAGATAAACCAAAACCTGCCATTGTCTTTAATGTGTCCATAGCAGCCTATATTTTTACATAAACAGAACTATGTGGTATGTGGCATGAATTATGTTAGTTTTGAATTAAGTTCCTCTTTCTAGCCAGAAGTGACTGTGGTCTTTTGTGAGGATGCAAATACACTCTGTTACAAATATCTTGCTATGAAAGGATTGTTGCTTTTACAAGATTGCTTTTTATAAATCGTTATATTATTTCACTTTTTGTAGTCCTTTATGGAAGAAGGTAAGTAAGAAAGATCGTATATAGATTATGTTCACATGGATTTTTAAAGAGCTTATATTCAGTATACTGTAAAAGTAGGCTTGAATAATTCATTTAAGACAAAAATGCATTAATATAGAACATTTTCTGGCAGAAAACCAATACAAAGCACTATTCTGCAGATGTCGTTTAATATTTAATGTTGTGGTCAGTTACATATCTCTTCAGGTTGTCCATTGGAGCCTATTAAAAGTGTGTTAATCACAAACAATTTTGTGAATTATTTGTGTTGAAAGAACTTAATAATATGATTAATTGTTGTCCTTTTAATTATATATGATTTAAAATACCGGCTCACTATTGCAACCTCGATCATGGGATTTCTCTGAGAACGTTGCCTACACTGGATTTTAAAAAAAACCCCTACAAAATATCTTTTTTTTTTTTCCAAATGATTTAATGTACACTTTTACATTAGTGACTTTTCTGATTATCAATGCTGATTCAATTGCACATAATAAAGACTGGCTCCTTTTGCACCAGTGATTACAGGCCTCAGCAATTACAGAATTATCATCTTAATTAGTCTTTTGTTGTGGAGGCAGGGGGTGTGAAGCTTATATTGGAACAGACATGGCACTAATAATGAAGCACTCTTATTCTACAGACTAATGAATTTATGTCAAGGAAGGAGGGAAGGGTTTCTTTTTTGAGGCACAAAAAATACATCTTTTTTTATTATTCTTACACTGTAAAAAAAAAAGTTGAGCCAACTTAAAATTTTAAGGCAACCAGCTTCAGCAGATTTTTGAGTTTAAGTTTATACAACAAAAAGTTGAGAATCTCCTACAAAATTAGTTGAGAGAACTCAAAAATCTGCTGACGCTGGTTGCCTTAAAATTTTAAGTTGGCTTAACTTTTTTTTTTTTTTACAGTGTAGCATATATCATTAGCATATAACAAAATATAATTCACGAACTCCCTTAATATTTAGGGGAAAAAAATTAATGCGATGTTCTGGGTTGAGAAACGCCATTCGTTCTCTCCCATCACGTGACCGATTACGATGACCGTCATATCTGTGGGCAACAGCAAAAGTGAAGATTTTCAGTCAATAAGGACTTCAGTATGTTACTCACACGATGACTTTAGAAGTCTTCAAAATTGTCTTATGATGACATACTTTTCTGAATGATTTCGTCTTTGTTGGAACTTGGGACATCACCCTCCACTTTCATTTTATGGGAAAGTAGTGTGTATCCCAGATTTGTTATTTATTATTATTATTATTATTATTATTATTGTTGTTATTTTGTAAAAAGAAAATAATAATTCCTTGTTTGAATTGCATGGTAAATGAACACAGCATTTTAATTATTGGTTGAACTATTGCTTTAAAAACCATTTATCTTTTTTAATAATAAAAATCAGTATTAAATTGTGATAGCATGTACTTAAAAAATTAATTTGTAAAAATACCTCAGAGAGATATTAAACATCAATTTCTGTATTTACACGCACAATAAATTTCCTTCTCCACCTTAGGAGAGGTGCATTGCTTTAACCCTAAAACAGGCAAGAGTGGAAAATGATCAGCAAAAAATAATTCCATGTCACTTTTTATATCATCTGGATTTAAGTAAAACATATTCAAAATAATTTTTGTAATATTTGATATATTTTGGATTTTATGAGTTGTATCTCCCAGGACACGTTGCCTGTTTAGGGTGTAACAAACAGCCCAAGTCATCAATAATTCTATGATTTATTTGATGCAAACAAATATGGAATATTCAAAATATGCTGCATGTATGACATGTCTATGGCCCGGTTTCACAAACGGGGCTTAGCTTAAGCCAGGTCTAGGCCTTAGTTAAATTAAGATATTTAAGCAACTTTTACAAAAATGCCTTAGAAGAAAACATTAAGGTGTGCATCTTGACACAGGACAATGACACTGACATATTTTAAGATATGTCTGAGCAAGATATTTTCAGTTGAGACAGCTCAAACATGCATTTTAGTCTGGGACTAGCTTAAGCCTTGTCTGTGAAACTGGGGGTATCCTAAGCATGGACATATTTGGTATTTTTACATTTTTTAACTGTCTCATCTCTATCCTCAGGGGTGGGCAATTCCAGCCCTTGAGGTCCACTGTCCTGCACGGTTTAGCGCCATCCCTAAACAATCATATAATGTAATTTATGTAACAAAATGTAATTTTTTTATGTAATCCTGAAGATTTTTGCCAGATTTTTCAGATGTGTTTGATCAGGGTTGGAGCTAAATGCTGCAGCATGGTGGTCCTCCAGGAGCAGGGTTGAACACCCCTGTTCTACCTGTGAAACCAAAAATCTAGTTCAAAATGCAAAGATGTAGTCAACTAAATGTAATATTATATGTTTTACATGCAAATATTAACATTTGCACTATTTTTAAACTCAAAATATATAGAAAGGGGACTGTGTACAGGGGGCCTAGAGGCCAGGAAGGCCTATAAGGCTCTTCCCTAAGGGCCCCTGGCCCTGCAACGCGATTTCTTCTGAGAGGGATCTGCTCTCCTTGATGCGATTTATAACCCCCATCCACCCGACTTCTCTGAGATATTTTTTTAATAAAGGGGCTCCCCCTTGTATTTTATGTGATTTCTGTGACTTCTGTGTATTTTCTGTGTATTTTCTACACCCGGTCCCACCCCCCATAACCACCAAGGGGGAACGCCAAACCCCCTCAAAACACCCCACCCCACCCCTCACACTCACACCATCCCATACCACCTGAATTCACAAAAATGAAGTAACCAGAACTGGGGGCACAATTTACCTTGTGACACCATTCATTGTCAAAACTGAGGATAATCCTTTTTTTATACCCTAAACAGGCAAGGTATCTCAGGAGATATGCATATTTCAAAATGCGATAAAAAACAACACGAACAACATATGACTTAATTTTCTTTTTCAACATCTCAAGGCAATGTTCACAATTAATACTAATAGTTGTACTGCATTTTTTTTTTTTTTTTTTTCTGAAAAAAGTAAGATTAATATGCCTGCTTTCTACATTTTTTGAATGTCCAGCCCCATGGGCGGACATGTTGGCTTTACGTCAAACTGACAAAACGAGCACAGAAAATTTGAACCAAGTAATGTGACCCCCATACTCCAAACAACCTCAACTATGATAATGATAACAGTAGTGGGTGAAAAATTCTTCCTCGTGCCTCCTACAAGAGACTAAAGAGTATGTATCTCGTCGTACACGTTGCCTGTTTTAGGGTTAAAAACCATTATGTATATTTTTTTAAGAATAAAAATCAGTATTAAATTGTGATAGCATGTACTTAAAGAAAAATAAATTCGTAAAAATACCTCAGAGAGACATTAAACATCAATTTCTGTATTTACACGCACAATAAATTTCCTTCTCCACCTTAAGAGAGGCGCTCACGATCCTAAAGGCGATCTACAATCAGGCCACGCCCTACGTCCGTTCCGATTGGCTCAAAGCTGGCAGCTCTGGTTCCTCATTGGTCACTCCTTCCCCATTGAATCTCCTCCACCTTTACTTTGTCAATTTCTCTGCTTTCATTGAATTGCACTGCAAGAGCTGCATCGATCTGAAGCCTGCAGCAATCCAAGCACGACAGCGTACACTCCTGTCCCTTAACAGATGAGGACTACATAGCAGACTGGTTTATTATCAAACGGGTGAACTGAATCCGCACTTACACGGGAAGAAGTGAGAACCAACACCGTGGGAGAGAGATTTCCCGTCGTATAAGCCTCACTTCTCTGTAGTTGGCTAATCATTTTTATTAATTCCCAACTTGTCTTAATCCACCGAGGACAAAACACAGCGATGATAAGACTTCAGGACGCTCATGAGAGTTTTATTTCGTCATTGTATCTCTGAATTTCGACATTAAGTGCACCCCAACCGCTTATTACGAGGATTAAAACCGATAATTGTGGTTTTTACCAAAGGAAATACAATGCCGGACCAGATCACAGTGGCGGAGTTTGTGGCGGAGACGAATGAAGATTATAAATCGCCCACCGCCTCAAACTTCACCACTAGAATGACTCACTGCAGGAATACTGTAGCCGCACTGGAGGAGGTGAGACCCCTAACTTTATCTAACCTGCTATTCTGCGATTCTGCTAAAACCTTGCTGACTGTTTTGCTTACTTACAAGACCACTAGAGTCAGCTATTGCCCCCCTTGGAGTTACTAAATGAGTTACTGAGGAGGCAAATCCTCGCGCCCTCTTTGTTAATGCCTCACCCATTAGACAACTGCCGTATTGCATTGTCTCATCCTGATGAGATATAATAAACCACAAGCAGTTTGATTATTCATTGCATATTTAGGTAAAATACCATGCACAGGCTAAAATAGATATACACTGATTGGGTTAGAATTTATATAGAAGGAAAAATAGTTGATCAACACCTGTTACAATTAACACATCTTGTATTACTTATTCAGCAACTCACATCTTATCCCTCAGAGCTGGCTTTTGGCAATATTCTAAAACCATCCTGATATCCTTGAGATGGTCCAACTTTGGACATCATAATGAACACCTGCAAAAAAGATCAAAAACCAGACTATGGTTCAGTCTGGTTTACGATGTTCTCGCAGCCTGGCTAAGATGCTCTTGCTGGTCTCCTAAATTGGCCAAGCAGGTGTTAGACCAGGTTCCTAAACACATCTTCCAGTTTAAACTGGATGTTCAAACAGGGAATATTAATATGGTGCATCTAAAGTTCATAGTGTCTAGATTATATAAAACATCTCACAAGTTACTGAAGCCTCGCCCTGACTAGATATAAATAGCCTTTCTCAGCTCTGATGGGCTCTGCTGCTTTTGTGTTTTGTTGAATAGAGACAGCTTCCTGTGGGATCTGCATCATCACAGCTTCAGATTATAACTGTGATAGATGCTGCAGGCTGTATGAACTTGTTATTAAGTATACAGATAACAGTAATGCAATGTGTCGAGATGTTATGCTATCTTAGTTGAAACAGTTGCTATGTGACTTTCGCTGATATTAATAGCAAGGTGTGTTGTTTGGCAGGATATTTGACTGGTTATGGCTCGAATCCACATTTCGTAATGCCATTGGGTTAAATGATTCCTGTGCTTTCAATGTAATTCTAGAGATGGCTAACTGTGTTTTGTCCTGGCTGTGTGTTCCTATGAAGAACTCAGGAAGTCTGGAGCTAAATGATTATTTTTGGTTTTCCTCCACTTGCATGCTGTTTGTTCACTCTTTGGCTTTGTGGTAATTGCTTCAGGGACATAAATAGTACTGTCCACATATTTGCAGTTTTATGGAATTGCTGCAAGTTGGGTGTTTTTGCGATTCATTTAACACTCACCAACATACAGAGTCCGAATCTGTATTTGTCAGAGTTTTCCCAGATGTCATTCCCTTTTCTGCATTGTGATTGGTCTGTAGCTGCCTGCGGTCACAGGAAATGTTCATGATTCTTCTCCGTATTGTCTCATCACTTTGAAACAGCTTCCCTCATGGGTCTCATTGCTTCGGCCACTTAAACGTACGGGCCTAATTTAACTTGCAGCTTTTGCCAGATAATAAACAGGACAAGATAGAAGGAATTATAATTTCTTTTTAAAGCAATTAAACTGGAAAACAAGTTAATTTGAGGCCTGCAGTTGTAAAAGCTTCAGCCACAGGGGAAATAAAGGCCGTAAAATATTACTACGCAGTTTGAGATGATAATATCTGGTGAAGAAGTGCGTGAAAGGAAATTATTGAAACAATGAAATGTTTAGTCTTCAGTTAGGCTGTTCTTAACCAAACATTCACTTACATTTGAACTTCTAATGTTTCGACACTGACAAACATATGAAGTATTTCATCTATACAAATGCTCTTCCAGCATTTATTGCTTGCGTCTTGTTAGTCTTGAGTCACCTTATGAGTAAAATGAGCTTTTTAGACCACAAATCAGATGATGGACTCTGAAAAATATTGGTGTTTTTAGTTTTAATAGGCTCTCTCTTTAATGCTGTGGGAGAGTGGGGTTTATTTATGGTCAGATGTGTCCTTGTCTTATTGCGAGGTTAGCTGAGGGCAACGGGTTCAGAATCAGTAAGCATCAGTGCTTCATATGATACCTGTATCTTCTCTCGCATTTATCTCAATGTTGATTTTCTGGTATGACGTTGCCTTAGGACATGGATATAAACAGCCAGACTTTCTTTTAAGTAAGTTTAACCTACTTTTATAAATTTAGCCTGCTTTTGTAGGCCAAAGAGAGCTGTATAACCTAGTTCAAACTGATCATAAGCTGACTCTCTTGTTCAGATGTTGGCAGGAGTTTTGTCTCCTCGGTTGCACTTTATCTTTAGAAAGTGTTTCAAACACATTTGAGGCCAGTTCTGCCCACCCTTGTGTGGTTTGAGTGCATCTTTGTGCCTTCCACACAGAGTTCACAGTGTTTCAGTGAAGTGTGTGATCCCGCTGAATGACTCTGCTTGGGGATTACAGAGGGAAAGTTGGGAAATCACTATGGTATGGCATTCCTAAGAAATATTGGCATTGACCTTGTTGCCCGCTGAAAACCTATGGATGTTGAAGCCAGTGGTGTGTTTTTATCCAGAAGTCATAATCAACTAAATAAGCACTCTCTGAACTATAGATTTTGTCAGTTTGGAAAACAGTGTTTCTCTTAATATCCAAGTTTGTCCTCTGGAATATCAATGTAATATTCTGGTGCCTAGAAATGGCTTTTTTATAATGCACTTTACATGAACATTGACAAACATGAACAAAGCTTAATAAATAATATAAAACTAATTGCTTAGTTCATATTAGCTAATGCATTAACAAATGAGCCCCTGTTGTAAATGATTGCTTATGTAGAACACAAGAAAAATAGGGTTAACTTATTGTCATTAGGTATACGATTTTGTCCTACTCAGTTGGAACCTGTGTAAAAAGCTTAAGACCTATTCACATGTTTGGTGAGATAAACATTTTGATTTGTATGGCTGTTAATGCGTCTGTTCAACCGACACAAATATTTGCATGCCATCAATGTGACAGATTTTTTTAAGCAGAGGTGTTCTAATCTCTCTTCCATCTACCGCAAAGAAAAGGGCCAACCAAAAAGAAATGCACATGCATGCAGAATATTTTTTTGTGCATGTCTAAACAGATGTTTTGCATGCGAAAATCTGATTTTCCTGTCAGATATTAATGTTGGTTTACACTAATGTGGAAAAAGCTGGTTGATGTTGCAGTATAGTGTTCAAAACAGGCCTTATACTGATAACCAGCTGTGGTCACTTGGGATGTTCACCAGCTGAACCAGTCTAGTTAGGATGTAGTCTACTTGTATTGGTCCTTGATCACTAGTGTCAGCAATGCTGATGGAACCAACAGCTGCTCTGTGGAACAGGTGAGGTACGGGGGTTTAAAGCAACCAGAAATTGATATTTCAATGGACAAAAGCTAAAACAACACTAGCACCTGTTCTCTCTGCATGTTGAAACGTGTTTTTTTTTTTTTTTTAAACCTGCTGCCTTTTTAGAGCATAATTCATTCCTTGTGAATAATTAGAAAGTCAAAATGAAATTGCATTTGCATCCCATTTACTTACAGGAAGCATTTTCAAATGAAACAAGAAATTCAACTGGGAAAATGTAAGAAGTAAAATGAACATGGACTTTATCCATCAGGATTTGATTGGAAAATAAACGACCTTGGTGACATCAGCCGAAAAGTTGAGTTGTTTGAGAGTAAGTGCTTCTCTGGTGGTCACCATGCTGTGACTCCATCGGTTTTTATGGGAGAATTTCCTCTTTGTCCATCAGGATTTGATTGGAAAATAAACGACCTTGGTGACATCAGCCGAAAAGTTGAGTTGTTTGAGAGTAAGTGCTTCTCTGGTGGTCACCATGCTGTGACTCCATCGGTTTTTATGGGAAAATTTCCTCTTTGATTTGGGCCAAATGCACAGCCCTTTCCCAACAGATTCTGGAATACTGTTTCTCACATGATAGATGCTGAAAGACCTTGAGTCCCTGATGACATCTTGGAAAAGTGCGGTTGAGGAAATCCCATTAATTGGGTGGAGCAGGGTGCATTGATCTGCTAGGGTTCACAAGTGCACTGGCCTTTGTTCAGTAATGTTAATGGGGGCAGGGAGGCCCTCCATCCCGTCCAGGGGGTTTGTCACAGATTACTAGGGACAAGTCCCTTTTCAGGGCCATTGTGAACTGTCAAGCGCTGCTACTTCATTAATGAAGTTCCCGCCATTGATTTGTTGCTGTTTCCTTTAAAGACAACCATCAGTTTCCCAGAGGTGCCTGTCACTTTCACTTTTAGCAAACTCAACAGCATATGTGAGGACTCTTTGACTTTTCCTCTGGCATGCATCATTATTCTGATTTCTGCTATATTTTAAATTTGTCATTGGCTGAGGGATGCATAATGTATTGGCGGCCATATTGTTTTTGGTCATAGTTTGCAGAAGTATTGTTATGATTATGCTTATATACTCTCTTTTATGTTGCTAAAAGGGATTTCCTTGAACCATGGAAAAGTAGAAGTCAAAGTCATGATCCCAGAGTGTTCATCTGGTGTTCTGGGGATTTTTCTAAAATGTGCAAACGCCACCTGCATGTCCACATTTCGACAGGCTCTCTTGAGCGCTGCTATTTTTACAGCAACTGAATTTTTAATGTTGCTGCTGAAATCTTATAGACATGAGGAGTGTGAAACAGCATCGTTTGTTCATCTCTGAAAAACAAATAGAAATCCTGCAGAATTCCAAAGGTTTGTCATGTTTCTTAAAAGCAAGGACTTTAATTTTCACATTTTTTGATGTTAAAGGAATAGCTCATCCAAAATGACATTTTTATTTACACATCCTCATGTTTTTCCAGACCCGGTTCAATTTGAAAGAATGTTCGTACAGCTACTTTCCACACAACAGCTGTTTATAGTGACCACATCTGTAAAGATCCAAAAAAGACAAACACACCATAAAAGCAGTAGTATTACAATTTCTCCCGTATGGTTTGTACACAGTGGCTCTTCAATGTGGAGAGTGTGGGAACCGTTTCTTACGCATTGAATGCTTCTCGAGCACAAACATTTGGTCTTCATTTTGTCGGATTGCGCCTTCATCAGTCTCCTGGAGTTTACACACTCCCTTGCAGTCGCTTTAAATTATAAAGCAGTCAATAAAACAGGAGCCAATGTCTGTCTATCCATGTCGCTTTTTGTTTTTCAGGTATTCTCAGTCAAACTCACTAGACACCATTTTTTTTTCCTCCTTTTAGTGTTGGAATAGGGCCTACTGTAAATTGTCAGTGTTCAGGGGGAGTTAGTTTTCTGGCTTTACCTGTTTGACAGTTGTCCTCCTTGTCCACTTGGCTAAATAAATATTTAGACATTTGTCATGTGTCAAAGGAAAGGGATCCATTCATTATATTAAAAAGAGTAAGCAGGGTATTCTTCCAAAAAAAAAAAAAAAAATCAATTTTTATGAAGAAAAAGTCATATGGGTTTGGAACAGTGTGATTTATTTTAGGTGCACCATCCCTTTAAGACGGCATCTTAGATCTTGGGTTAACCATTAATCCGATGGGCAAGGTGACATGGTGTTTGTGTTTTTACGTTAACAGCTGAACTCAGGTGCTAGTTTTGTGGAAGAGCTGTGGTCAGTCCAGTATATCTCGTAACACTTGATGTGCTATGTAGCCAGTAAGACATAAAACAGGGTTTTTTTCTTTGAAGTGCCTACTGCAGGGCTTCCTGTTGACAAGTACTTCCACTAAAGGCAAAAGGACCTATAAACTAATGAGCTTTCAAGAAACAAGGGTCCTTCACTACTCATCACAATCATCACATATGTTTAATTTGCTTAAATGTTTTCCAAAATTGGGGTTGGTGTGCTAGTTCAGTTTTGTAGAGTTTCTCTATAGGACTTTGACCCAGTCAAGTAGGTAGTTGTCTGTGATCACAGCAGCGTGTTGCACTTTCCCTTCTTTTGTTTCTCTCTCTCTCTCTCTCTCTCTCTCTCTCTCTCTCTCTCTCTCTCTTTCTCTTTCAAACACACACACACACACACACACACACACACACTCTCAGCTTAAACAATGGCGGTTTTGTTGAGTTGAACTGCCATCAAGACAAGAGTGGTCCACACAGCTTTAGTATGTGCTGTTTTCTTGCCTGGCAAATTAGTCCATTAGTAATGTGTTTTAAGCTAGAGATGACACACGTGTGTGTGTGTTTGTTGGTGAGCATTTTAACTCTAGTGCTCTAGAGTTACCTTCTTTTTTTATGGAGCACTTAACAGCAGTCCTGAGGGAGATTGTGTTTGACACTGGTTTCTTACGGCAGTCCCTTGACGCCACAAGAGACGAGTCTGAATAAAACTTGTTTGAGTTAATAGAGCACATTATTTAGCCTTGCAAAATCACTCAAGCAAAGGCCATTGTGCTTTTATAGTAACAGTTTCTATTTATGGCACAACAAAACACTTTTTTTGCTATTGTCTTTGATCTAAATGGGTGATGGTTATTTTGGCTTATTCCAATTTCATAAATCTGATTTCATTTTTTAAGAAACATTTATTTACTAAAGTGAGCTAACAAGGTCATGGTGTGGTAAGATTTATTTATTTTTTTTAAAGGTCATTGCTTCTGTAGAGGGCGTGATGTTTCTTTCACCTGCCTAGGCCAGCTAAACCAAGCCTACTCCGTAATCTAATGAAGCCAACCCTCTTCTGTAGTCTGTTGGGCTGGCCTAGACTGCAATCCAGAGAAGACTAGTCTGTAGTATAAAGAAGCTGATCTGAGTCTTATAGTCAAGTACAGCCTGGTCTGGAACTGTAGTCCAGTAAACATGGGCCTGTAAAGTCTGCTAAATCCCAGACTAATCTAGGAAATACTAGAACATTCTGTAGTCTGGCCAGCCTAATCTGTAGTCATGTCTTTACTGTAGTCATGTAGTCAAGTCCAGCTTTGTTTGTAGTGTGGTAAAACCAAGGTTAGTTTGCAGTCTAAGAAAATCAAAGCCTGTTCTGTAGTCTTGTAAAACCCAGTTTAGTGTGCAGCCAAGTAGAGCTACACAATTAATCGAAATCAAAATGAAATCGTAATTCGGTTTAGTGCAATTATGAAATCGCGAAAGCTGTTATGCGCAGCTTTTCAGTGAGTTGCTCCTCTGTGATCAGTAGTAAATGCTTGAGTAGTAAATGATTGCGCCTTTTATAACATGCATTTGAAAAAGCAACATGCAAACATCTTTCCAAACATGAGAAGCATTTATGAACCTCTTGTCCAAAAGACAACATTTAATAACATGTTTTTACTCCAAACTCACTTCATAACATCAGTCGAGTGTTTAAAATAAAATGAGATGTGAGATGATGTGGCTTCACAGAATGAGGCATGCAACATATTATTTCATGGTATTCTACGCAGTGATAAAGGCTATGTTGATTAGCATTGCATTGTAAGTATACCATATTATAATGAAAATACATGAGAAGATTTGAAGAACTCAGATAAACTATAGCCTATATTGTCATAGTTTTTGAAACAGTGTTTGTTTGTTTGTGTTTAACAACATGCTAGCTTCTTTGACTATTTTCATTCGTTGAATGAAGTTCAGTCTTCTGTTTATTCAGCTACCACTTTATGGGATTTCCTGGAACATGTGCATTACCTTTCTTATGTGGGCCATATTTGGAGTTTCAGCGCAAGTGCGCCCTCTGGCTTTTGGATGGAGATTTATTAACAATCACAGAACCGTACTTCACTGACAAGCTGTGCATGAAAAAATCGTAGCCTTTGCTGATTCGCAATTCCTGTTTCGTTTCAATGAATCGTGCAGCTCTACAGCCGAGTAAAACATAGCATAGTCTGTAGTGTAGTGAAGCCCAACCTATTCTCTAGTAAAGTCTAGTAAAACTCTGCATATTATGCAGTCTAGTAATGTCTGGACAAGTCTGTAGTCTTGCAAAACCTGGCCTAATCTGTAGTCAAGTATAACGAGTCCAGTCTTATTTGTAACACACTTTACAGTAGTAAAACCCTGGTTGATAAAACCCAGTTTAGTATGTAGTCTGGTAAAACAGCATAGACTGTAATCTAGAAAAACCCAGCATATTCAGTAGTCTAATAAAGCCAAGCCTTGTCTGTAGTGTAAAAGAAAAAAAGACATGTAAAAGACAACCTTATCTGTAGTCAAATGTGACAAGTCCAGCCTTGATTGTAAAAAAAAAAACTGCAGTGCTGTAAAACCCAGCCTCATACTATGTAGTCTTGTAAAACCAATATTGTTCTGTAAACTAGTAAAGCCCAGTCTATTCTGTAGATGCGTCTACAGGCTGTCACAAAATCAAATTTTGAATATTCGTCGAATTTAAAATATAAATCCACATTCGAATGCAAAATTGTTGCATTCGAATTTTAGGTGTGCATCAGGTAGCCTTATCGGTGGCACACAATGCAATGACGATGTAAGTGTCGTTGCATTTTAATGCTTTTTTAGACTATCCAGTTGAACCCACTGCTGATATGTTGTTCAGAAGTCTATAACAAGTCAGTAACAGTCTGCAGTGTTGTGAAGCCCAGCTTCATGTAGACTAGTAAGACCAATATCATTCTGTAAACTAGTAAAGCCCAGTCTAGGCCTATTCTGTAGACTAGTAAAGTTTAGCCTAGTATATAGTCTAGAAAAGACCAGTCTAATTTTTATTTAAGGGAAGTCTGTAACAAGTCAGTAACAATCTGCAGCATTGTAAAACCCAGCCTCATACTAGGTAGTCTAGTAAAACCAGTATTGTTCTGTCAACTAGGAAAGCCCAGCCTATTCTGTAATCTAGTAAAGCTTAGTCTGTAGTCTAGAAAAGACCAGTCTAATCTTTGTCACCCTGGACCACAAAACCAGTCTTAAGTGTTAATTTTTAGAAATTGAGATTTATACATCTGAAAGCTGAATAAATAAGCTTTCCATTGATGCATGGTTTGTTAGGATCAGACAATATTTGGCTGAGATACAACTATTTGAAAATCTGGAATCTGAGGGTGCAAAAAATCAAAATATTGAGAAAATCATCTTTAAAGTTGTCCAAATGAAGTTCTTGGCAATGCATATTACTAATCAAAAATGAAGTTTTGATATATTTACAGTAAGAAATTTACAAAATATCTTCATGGAACATGATCTTTACTTAATATCCTAATGATTTTTGGCATAAAAGAAAAATGGATAATTTTGACCCATACAATGTATTTTTGGCTATTGCTACAAATATACCCCAGCGACTTAAGACTGGTTTTGTGGTCCAGGGTCACATTTAAGAGAAGTCTGTAACAACTCAGTAATGTGCAGTGTTGTAAAACCCAGCCTCATAGTATGTAGTCTAGTAAAACCAATATCATTGCGTAAACTAAAACCCAGCCTAACTCTAACGCTCTTCGGCTGCATGGCTCCAGAACGAAGAATGTACGCTATACTCCAGTCATGTGTTTTTTAAATGAGTTGCAGCTTTTCTTTCTGTCTTCTCTCCTCTTATGTCTGAAGGTGGTTTGCTGAGTGGGCTGTGTAGATGTGCCACGTTGCCACAGCAGCTTGCGCCATGCATCATTTTTAGCCGATTTACACTATTTTGTGCACTCCAGAATTAAAGTGCAGTTTAGTAGCAATTTTTTGATGTTGAATGTCTGAGAAGGTGGATAAGGATGAGTTCAGACCACTGTGGTGTACACTGAAATATTAAAAACAATACTGTTGTTTTAAGAACGGTGGCATTAACTGCTTTTATCGCACTCTTGGTCCCTCTGTTGTGTGTTTGTGAACAAACCGTGTCACAGGCCGAGCTAATAAACCCTTGCTGTGATCCCAATCAGGCTGGTGTGGCAGACAAGGTGTTCTGGGAGCATTATTGAGAGGATACGCCATAGCAATCACAGTAATGGAGCTCACTAGTCTACACACACACACACAATATTAAAAGCCCCCAGCACAGTGGCCCCCCTATTCTTCATTCATTTATGGGCAGCTCTTTAAAAATGTCATATCTTTGTGTAGCTCTTTGAAATTCATGCTACATGGTTTTGATGCTACATGAGTGTCTGCAAACCACATTTTGCAATTCAAGACCGATGATGGATTTCAGTTTTCATTATAGACATTGTTCTACACACAAACATTGGGGTCAAGCAAGATACCAAGTGAGAAACTAGTTTCCTGAGTTTAGTGGTAGAGTAAATGACAGGAGAGCTGTATTTTGAATTCCTTTAAATTCCTCTTTCTGCAACAGCCCATGACTGGGAAAAGGCTATTCTTGTTTCTGAATGGCAGTGACAACTCAATTATAGTGCCCTGGAATAGCTCTGTGTACATCTAGTGAAGAAATCAGATGACCATTTTAGAAAAACAGAGAAACCAATACAGAGGAATTCTTGATTTTTTTTTTCTTTTTTTTTTCCCTGCTTATACCACTATTGACAAAGTAAGCTGTTGTACTGTTTACATGCTTGACACACTATGAAGACGTCACTGTTTGACCCTGGGTCAAAGAGTGCATTAAAATGCTGGGCAACCCTCCAGATCCGATCCCTTTCCGCTGCACAAAAACATCTGTTTGAGTCAAAATTGAGAGGCTTGAGGAAATCAGAAACAGATTAGCTTGTGAAATGAAAACCTCTGTGAGAAAATCTGTTTTTGGTGTAGCTGACAAGGTAGATATCCTCTTTGTATTCATGTTGGTTATATGTAATTTTTGAAAAACTTGTGTACTTGTATTTTCAAGAAAATTTGTATTTAATATCTAAAAAAAATATAAAAATATATTTAAAAAATTTACGTGGTGTAACTAAGTCATGTTTTTTCTTGCACCTTGAAAATGTCTTTATTTTTATTAGGGTAATTTTTTGTTTTACAAACATCTCAGATTTTTTTAATTCAAAAATATCTTTAAGTTTTGGGGAGTCACAACACATTTTACAACCTGAAGTGTCTTGTCATAAAAAGATGTAATAATTTTAAGAGATTTAATAACACAGTCATTATAGTTTTACCTGCTTATTTTCACCATTTTTTAAAAAGTAATCATTCTTTTACTGAGGTTTTCGTCTTCATTATGATATCAGGACTATTGTTGACTTTGTGGAAAAAAATGTCAAAATGATATTTCAATTCAGAAATGTACATAAAGAGATAAATTAATTCTTTGTATAAATTGCATTGGTTATGTATTTTTAATAAGTGAATAACCAAAACTGACCTATATACAACATTGTTTGCATGAAGATAAACTGAACTCTCTTTTGTTTGAACTGAGACAAATTAGACACTTGAGAGTTGGAGCACACCCATGCCTCCATCATGCGAGTGGACCACACAGGGTGGAGTTTACTGCCTGTCTGGGCTATCAGACTGCTCCATAATAGCACACCACTCTCATGGCTCCTATTCACAAACACTTCAGCGGTGTCAGATATCACACGTGAAGAAAACGCGACCCAGAACTGCACCGCCCTTCCCAATATTTGTTTGTTGAGCGAAAACATCTGGTGCTTCGGTGAAACCTGGATGTTAATCAGCTCCCTTTCCCCGCTGAATTGGATAATTGCGATCCAGACGGCCTCTTTTGGCCCAAGTTCAACTGTGTTTAGACTATTTTTTGTCTGGTCTGGGGGGATGAAAGTGCGACATGTAATAAAGTGACACCAGACAGGAGCCAAGCACGCGCCCCGCAGACGACGCTCCCATGATTCCTGCTTTGTTCTTCAAAGTGGGCGGCGCTGGCATCTGGGTTGTGACTATAAGGCATGTGGTGAGAGGAAGTAAAAAATAGATTGTGATGCATTAGAAATATGCTGGTTGCCACAATTGTTTTTGTTTTTGTCAGTTTGGGGTGGTGGGAATGGAGGGGGTGAGTGTGAACCTACGCTAGACATGCCGTCATCAAATAGTTGCAAATCCGAGAACAATGCAGACCGGGTCACGGTTAATCCCACCATGTGCAGTGATCCTGAATCATTATGTTCAGTACAGTGTGTGATTGAACTGATGGTGACATCCCACCGTCTTAAAAAATAATACTGTTTCCACAAAAATATTAAGCAGCACAACTGTTTTCAACCTTGATAATAATAATAATAATAATAATAATAAATGTTTCTTGAGCACCAAATCAGCATATTAGAATAATTTCTTAAGGATCATGTGACACTGAAGACTGGAGTAGAAAAATCAGTGTTGCCATCTCAGGAATTAAAATTATTCAAATTGAAAACAGTCATTTTAAATTGTAATAATTTTTCACAGTATTATTGTTTATAATTTTAAATTTAGGCAAAAGCATTAAGTTTTAAAAACCGTGTAATACAGTGTAAGTGTGTTAAATCTTTGCATTGGGCCAAGTGTGGCTTAACCAGGGCTAGACGGCCGATTAGGGCCTTGCTTCGGTCAGCCGTTTTGGGCTGATGGTCGGTTGTGGTTGGGCTGTTTCTTGAGTAAGCAGGGCTTACACACATGTGATTTTGGTGAATGTGGCTGAGGTTGTTAAAGAATGGTTTCCAGACGAACAGGAAGACATTAGGATTTCTAAGAATAAAATAAAATAAGTTTTTATAAACTTTTTATTCCTGTGTTGTGGATTAAACTTCATTAAACAATGAAACCAAATGGAGCTACAGCCTAGCAAATACTATAATCTGACACACTGCTCATTTTTTTCAGTTAAGTTTTTAAATATGTATTTAAAAAATAATTTATTAACTTTATTTGTATTGATTGATTTATTTATTGTACAAATATAATTTATTAATGCATTCATAAATATCAGTATGTATTTGGGAGGTGCTCCTCATGACATTTTAAAAGACTTATTGACCTTGAAACAGTCACAAGGGTCCATAGAGGATATAATTTCCTGTTTTTGTGTTTTTTTTCTGTAGGTTCCTTCATGTTGGTTACACCTATGCTAGCAATTTGCTAGACAAAGGTTTTTCAAATATTAATAAGCACCTAAGCAATTTGTAACAATAAAAATAATCAGAATTTATTAAATAAATAAAAAAATGCTTTTCTTTTAAAAATAATCTCTTTGACCTTTTTATGACAAGACACTCCTCAAAAACTAAATTAGAATTATTTCTCAGTGTCTTGTCATTAAAAGGTCAATTTATTTTAAGGTTTTCAGATTTAAAAAAATATTTATAATTTTTATATTAATGTTTTTTGTAAATATTTTTTTTTTCTTCATTATGGTATCAGGACTTTAAAAAATCTAAACAAATTTTTTTAGCATAGAAATAAATAAAAAAAACATCACTCATCATAGAAGATGCATCTTTAAGTCACTGTATCTATTAAAGGGTTAGTTCACCCCAAAATGAAAATTCTGTCATTAATTACTCACCCTCATATCGTTCCAAACTCGCAAGACCTTCGTTCATCTTCGGAACACAAATTAAGATGTTCTTGATGAAATCGGAGAGCTATTTGACACAATCCTTAGACAGCTACACAACTGAAATGTTACTAGGTCCAGAAACGTTGTAAATACATCGGTAAAACAGTCCATGTGACATCAGTGGCTCGACATCAGTTTTGCGATGCTACGAGAATACTTTTTTTTTGCGCAAATAAAACAAAAATAACATAATTTACTCAACCATTCTTCTCCCCCGAGTTACGTCTTCCGCCATTTTGGAGAGTACCTAAGAACGTATTTGACGTTATCAGCTTTGTTTACATTCGGGGAGGAAAGCGCGCACATGAACGTAATCTGCGTATTAAGCGTTGTTTACGCTTAGGGGAAAGCGTGCGTATGCGTTGCGATACTCTCTAAAATGGTGGACAATGTAACTCGGGGGAGAAGAATGGTTAGGTAAATTGTTATTTTTGTTTTCTTTGCACAAAAAAAAGTATTATCGTAGAATGAATTTAAATTTGAGCCACTCATGTCACATGGACTGTTTTACTGATGTATTTACTACGTTTCTGGACCTGAGAACATTTCAGTTGTGTTGCTGTCTATGGAGTGTCAGATAGCTCTCCGATTTCATCAAAAACATCTTAATTTGTGTTCTGAAGATGAATGAAGGTTGTATGGGTTTGGAACGATATGAGGGTGAGTAATTAATGACAGAATTTTCATTTTGGGGTGAACTAACCCTTTAAATATTGGAAGTTGGCATCAATTATAGTCATTATTTTCCCTATTTGAAGCAATACTCCACTGGATTGAGGCTTGGTCCTGTCAGTTTGACACATGGCAGCATCTGTCAGGAGAAAGTTCCTCCCATTTGGCCCATGTTTTGACTCTTCCCTGGTGTCCCATAAATCAGGGTCACTGCTGCCTGAAAGGGTGATAGGCTCTGAAACCCGGCGCTCTCCCACCACCGTGGGGAATATAGAGTGACACAGTCACCCCAGCGATGGCCTGGCACCTTCAGAGATGCTGCTCTCCAGACTGGAGCGGACAGATGGTGCCTGACGTCATATTGACTTGAAGGTCCCTATTTCACTGCACTGGGATAGTCATCAAACCTTCAGTTTTGTAATGTTTTGGCAGTGTTCAGGGTGTCTGTTATACATTAGTTAACGGAAATAAAGCAAATGAAAGATGGGAGAGAGCCTGCTGATGCTTTGTGCGCCAGCGCGAAATAGTGATGCCAGGACACCACTAGTACAAGGAATGTCTCATTTCTTTGACAGATGCTGTGTTGCCCATTATCACCTGAGTGCTATCAAAGATGAAGTTGTGACATTGTTGCACTTTTGCAAACAGAAGACCAAAGAACACATTGAAACACAAAGTCCATTTACATTACACGGTACATACTGAAGTCCACTTATAATTTTTGTCAAAATTAGGGTTGCAAAGGGTTGAAAAATTTCCTGTAAATTTCAGAAACTTTCCATGGGAAGTTAAGCCGGGGGATTTTGATAATATTCAAAGTTGGAATTTACGGCAATTTAACCTACGTTCTTGTGTGATAACAGAAAACTTGCTAGCAGAAGAAAAGACATCACAGTTGAGTTAGCTAGCACCATGATAGCTGGCCTCTAAAATTGTCAAAGAAATTATGTTAGCTAGCTTACATTTAACATATCTGATTTACTGGCTGGCTAGCTGCTGTATAAACACATTTTTATTTTGCTAGTTAAACTTTAATACAATAGATCAAATATATTTACCTTAGTAATATCACCAAAACTTATTTGACTGCTCAAATGCAGTAGTGTGACGTCAATAGTCCTGCTGTAGTGTGCAGATTCTAGAAATTATCTGTGCATGTGATTGAGGAATGCGCATGGTAAAAATTCATCTGATTTTGCATTAAATCTGGTTGTTTTAACCAAGACTATGCAAGATGTTTTTTCAACTACATTTAAGTTCCCTGTTGTAGGCTAATTTGCAATTTTGAAAATTTCCAGTTTATTTCCATATATTCCTGTTAATTTCAATATATTCCTGTTGATTCCCATGGAAAGTTTCCAACTTTGAACATTCACGGAATTTTGCAACCCTAGTGTAAATCAAATTGAATTTGTAATTCAAACTTGCAGGATCATTTTCCACCTCCCTTCCTGACCAGTGTTTACAAATGTTACAACACAATTCTCAGTGTTACCATATTGGCGAGTAGCGTCTCGCTGCAGCCCACAAGATCCAGGGGGCATGGCTGGATCCAGATCCAACTCCTCCCACCTTACATATACCTAAACCTACCCATCTCCACCTCCTTCTCCCTAAACCCACCCATCTCCACCCCTAAACCTACCTATCTCCACCCCCTAGATGTGGATCCAACCACGCCCCCTGGATCTTGTGGGCTGCAGCGAGCCCTACTTTTTTGCTGCTAGAACTAGCAAATCGAATTTGAACCAGTTCACCAAATTGGATTGAACCATCTGAAACAGTTGCTGCATGTCTCTACAAGTTACTCAATCAAAACTCACTTTCGAATGGGCTCGACAGTCACTCTGACTCAAAATGTGCCAAAATACAGGCGCAATCATTCCTATGATGCTATTTTTTGCAAACTCACTCAATGTGTGTAAATGACCTCTGTTATAATCAGCTAGTCTCCACGTACTATTATGCTGATTGACTGAATAGGTGTTGATATGTAAATCTGAACATGCTTATGTAAATATGGGTGGTCACATGTTGAGATGCTACACAGCGCCCCCTAGTAGTGTGGCTTAAATGAGCAATTTCAGAAATGTACAACTCTTATGCCTTCTACAGACAGTGTGAATTTAGCGATCTTATAAGATTGTTACAAATCACACTGTTCTGCATGGATCTAATAAACCTGGGTACGACATGTATGTAGACTGTGTAGTGTAGAAGAATTAATGTCATCAGCTTGCATTAGTGGTAAACAAATAGAGCAAGATGAATGGCAGTTGTGATTTCCGCATACCGGTGTTCATTTTTTTGCCTCCATGGTGTTCAAGCTCTAACACCATCTCACGTTGATCAATACAGATGTTTGTCCTAAATTTCTGACTCTGCCAGAAAAGTTTTGCAGGCTGTCTTTGGTCGCAAGACCACAACAGCGGCTAGTCTCTCATAGCCAGACCTTCAGACTGACGGCAGAAAGTCTGGGAACCTTGGTTGTTTTGAATGGTCAAGGCCCGCCCAAGAGGCCATATGACTGACAGGTGAAGCAACCAATGACGTTTCGTTTTGTGCCGCGTCATGCTTAGGGGCGTGGAAATGTCCCTACAATAACAGACCGGTGTGTATAACTCTTGGCAATATTTTAAAGATTCTATGCTGCAGTGCAAACTTTAAATATTTCACATACTTTTGAAAATCCAGCGTTTAGTTGATCCTGATAAGCGCTCATCGTCACAGTTGTACACACACCGGCTTTCTTCTTCCATGAGGGGGTTTGGCGTCATGGCATCTTTTTTTCCAGGCGGAAGGATAAAGAATGCGACACATCTCCTCGAAATCCTGTATAATTTAACCAATCCTATGACTTTGAAACTCGTGAGGTTTTTCCAATTTTGTGTGCTATATGCATCAGACGTTCAGCCAACAGTCCGTGGGTGTGACATCTGAGGCTGATCCTAAACAGTGGCCATCTTTGAACTGCTCTCAAAGTATGACATAGGACCACCGTTTAGGAGCTACAACTAAAGAAATCACCATGATTGCTTCACATTGGTCATCTTTTGTCTGGAACAACCCCAAACTGTACAGTGTATACCAGGCATTTCAGAGGACACTTTTCAGTTTCAGATGAAGTGAGGTATTTCCACAGATCAGAGTGAGCGTGTGGCAGGTATGTAATTCATTTCACACTGTCAGAATCACGAACACAACATCTTGTCGGTCCCTGCATGCTTATTTAACACTCAAACACTCTCACAGAGGAGCCTGTCAGAATGTGTTTCAACATAATGAAAATATCGCACGAATGCTGACTGTGGTATATGCGCCTCTTTTGGTGTGTCCCTCTTTGTTTCTCTGCTAACATTGACTGATGACGTTTGATGGGCACTTGGCCTATTCAGTTCTGCCCTCTGCATTCTTTCAAGGACCCCGTTTAGTGCCTCACCGATTTAAATTAAAACCGATGAAGATTAATGTTGAAAGAGGACGATGAAAAAATGCCACTGTGTTGTCATAACAGCACTTCAGTGAGAGTAGACCCCCTTTAACCCCTTGTGTGCTCTTCATGAGCTGTGGAAAGAGATTGTGTGCCTTTAATTTTCCCTTCAGGATTCACTAGAAGGTGTAGCTTAGGAAATGTAGCGTCAAATCTCCTTCTGAGATGTTCGTTCATTAAAACACAGTCTCAGTCTGTCCAGGTCTGAGTGCCTCACTTATAGATAAAGATAAAGGCCAGTAAAATGAGATTAAGTGAAGGAGCACAGGGTCTGTAGAGATGAAGATAAATGGAGGCTGATGGCGGTTTCAGATGACAGAGAGCTACTTGATCAGTCTGTCAGATTTTACTGCACATCAATCTAATAATGCAGCTCTTTCTGCACATAAAAGGGAAACACATGGTTTTGTGAGGCAATAGAAGAGCCTTGTTCTGTTATGGATGGGAAATTGGCAGTTTTATGTTGAATTGTGCCATAAAAATGGGGGATTCACTGGAAAAGATTATCAGGAATTCAGTATTTCATTTGAAATGGGCCTACTAAATTACCATGTTATTGCCATCTGATGCCATCATTTTACCACCAAAGTTCTGTTTTAAGAGCAAAAGAAAATATTGGTTGATTTTGAAAATTTAGTGTCATAAGATTTTTCTGATGTTTTTGAAAAGGAAGTCTTATGTTGACCAAGGCTGCATTTATTTGATCAAAATACACTAAATGGTAATATTGTGAAATATTAATTTAAAATAACTGTTTTCTATATTAATATATTTTTAAATGCAACGTATTTATGTGATGCAAAGCTGAATTTTCAGCATCATTAGTCTTCAGTGTCACATGATTTCAGAAATCATTCTAATATGCTGATTTGGTGCTCTAGAAACATTTTTTTTTATTGACAAAGTTGAAAACAGTTGTGCAGTTTAATATTTTTTCTTGAAATGTATAGATTTTGTTTTTCAATATTCTTTGAATAGAATGTTTGAAAAACAGCATTTATTTGAAATATAAACCTTTTTAAAATTGTCTTACTGTCACTTTTGATCACTTTGGTGCAACTAAAATTTTATGTGATTTGTGAGTATCAAGCTCTTAGAGTTTGCAGCATCCTAACATCAGACTCTTATTATATTTCCTAAGTTTTGGAGCAGAGCATTAAAGTATTGTGAAGAGACAGGTGGTTGATGCTTAACTAGTCACTGGGATTAGTACCTAATACAAGTAATCCATTTATGAATGCTGTAATAAAGTCCTGTTTCTCCTACAATTTTCATGTCACTTCAGTGAAGGACAGTTGTATAGTAGATCTCTGTGTGTGAAACAAAGACACACTGTGAAGTGAAACTTGAATGAGTTTTTTTTTTTTTTTTTTTTTACTCAGTAGTCTGATGTGAAACTGCTTCCCTATTTGACTCAAGTCAAGTTTAGGTCATATCTCGCTCACTCCCTCAATAACTTTAGCGGTATTTAATAAAAATATCATTATTTTTGTGTGCTGAGGTGTAATCCATCTCAAAGATAACTAAGAAAAAGGATGAAAGGATATAAAAGACTGGCTGATGCTTTCCTGTGGTTACTGAAATGTAGTTGTTTCACAAAACTGTGGTTAGTTAATGTGGTGTTAATGTGAATTTCTTTCTATTTTTATGAAATCATTTGGTTTATTATTAACTGTACTGTTTTCTTAGTAAACTCTCATTTTGCTTTGTCAGGCATCTTGATTTTAGTGGTTCAAGGTCCGGCTAACTCCCTATCATGAGTAAAAGCATTGTCAGTCTACCTACCGCTCTGAAACTGAATGCTCAGCGCTCAGTTTAAATAAAACACGTCCAGCCGTCAGGCGAGCATCTAGAAGGCTTCCCTATGACATGTTTGGAAAATAAATATTACACAGTGTTTTTAATAAAAGCAGGATTTACATTCTTCCATTTTGGGAGCAGCGGAGGCTCCTGTGAACAGGGCCAAACGGCAGAGGATGTTGAGGCCGGTGTTTCATTAGATTTATCTGGAGGGTTGAGGCTTTATAAGCAGCGTGGAGGTACTGAGAAGTGATTGGAGGATGTGTGATCGCTTGACCACATCTGAGCTGGGCTGTTCCAATAGAGGAACTATTATGTTGAGACGCTATTTTGCAAATTTTCGATTTGGTATCTCTCTTCTTTTTTTTTTTTTAATGTTTCACCCTGCTGTGGTACTGAATGGTATGCTGTTAGGGCTGCAGGATTTTAGAAAAAAACTTAAAAAAAAAAACTAAGAAAAAAATTTACTGAATTTTTTTTTTTAGATAACATGTAGGCAAGTTTTTAATTTATTTATTTATTTTTATAAAATTCAGTTATACGTTTTCTTATATTGGGAACATATAATACGATAAATATAATTTTATAAAAATTTTTTTTTGCATGTTTCGAATATGTTTTGGTCTCTTTCACTCTTTCAAGCCATTTGAAAGCAGATATAAACAGATATTGTCTAAAGGCTGAAAAATAACAAAATGTAGCTGTTTTAAGAAGAAATAATAAAATGTTATATTGTGAAAAAGTCTACTGAGTCTAATGAAGAGTTAACAGTGTTAGTGAAGCAAGAATGTCTTTCATATGAAATCAGCAATTACATTATAACTGAGACAGACCCAAATAAATGTGGTTACATCATATATATTAATCAAATCAAGAGCTTGTGAATCACAATTGAATTGAATCATAAAACTGTGTACAATAACAACACTCTGACTCAGATTTAGGCTTTAAAGTGTGTTATTTTCTTGCTTATGCTTTGCACTCTTCTTGAATGCCATATTGCTGTGTGTGTGTGTGTGTGTGTGTTGCATCCTGCAGTGCTCCTGGGGAGGTTTGTTTCGTGAATATGTACAGATTCAGCTGTGCACTCCTGCCTGCCGACTTCCGCTGCTCCTGCAGTGCAGGGATTGTTTGGGAGTATTTTTAGGTGCTTGCTTTTGAATAATGAATCACCTGCAGACTGAAGACAGCAGGGTCTGCCCCCCATGAACACACACACACACACACACACACACACACACACACACACACACACACACACACCCCTATGGTTCATATCTGAGTGTAACCTAAAGATAATTAAGGGTCTTTGATAAATGTGTGTGGTGCAGTAGTACTGATGTTAATGTGCATCTGTATTAATGTCCTAAAAGCTTTGGGATGCACATATTATATCTCTCTGTTTCTTTCTGTGTCTGTGTTTAGGCCCTGGATGTGGACCGCAGTGTCCTTTACAAGATGAAGAAGTCAGTTAAGGCCATTTACGCCTCCGGTCTGGGTAAGTGATCTCAGCCTCTTCACTGCCTCGCCTCTCTGTCATTCATCATCTCATCCCGTCTCGTGATGTGGCCGCAGTCTGATTGGATTACAGTCAGGAAATCTCTGGAGCACATCTGCGCATCCATCTGATACGAGGAATGTACTCGGCTTTATCTATAGGTGACACTTTTGATACATGATATGTTGTTGATCATGCTGAAAAACAGAGTTTGTCCTTTAGAATGAAACTGAGAGTAGGTAGCTTGTTTGATTTCCCTTTTTAGAGATGTTCTGTGTCTCTATGGGTTCTTCAAGTGCTGAGTGAAATTTGAAGAGAGTCTTGATACAATGTACTGACAAGGGATAGGGCAGACAGACGGATGGTCAACTGGACGTCCAGCAAGTGACATTTTTTTTCTGAGGTTTTAACTTGTATTTATTTATTTAGTTAGTTATCTTACACTTGTATAATAGTAATATTTTTAGCAGCCATGCTTTGCTGTCTAAAAACAAACAAAAAAAGGTAAAAATTATTTAGTATTAATATTTTACTATTAAAAATTATTTTATATGGAAAATTAATGTTAAATATTTTTTAATAATTATTAAATATTTAATATTAAATGAAGAAAAAAAATTCTTGTTCAAGGCAGTGAATTTATATTTTTATGAATTTTTAATAGCTGTAGCAGCCCTGCTAAAAATAAAATAAAAAACCTTGATATTAAAACTGTTTGCTTTTAATGTTTTATGTGTTTAAAACGGTACTATTTTGATATAAAAACAATATTTAATATTATAAATATTACATATTGAAATATTTGAAAAAAAAAAATAATTAAAAATTACTTTTTGTTTTATTTTGAATATTTATTGTTGAAGCCAGTAAATTTGTTGCACAAATAAATTTCCATGGTAACCGTGCTTTGCTGCTAAAAATTAAACAAAACTATTTGGTATTAATATTTTATACTAAAACTGTGTTATTTTGATATTTACAAATAAAACTAAGTATTATAAATAAATATTACACATTTATTATTAAACATAAATATTTAATATTAAAAAAATACTTTACATTTTTTTTTTAAACTTATTAAAGAAGGCTGTGTATTTTTTTTTCGATAAGCAGTATTTTCATGGCTCTATTAAATTAGATGAATTTAGATCAGTGCAAGTTGCGACAGAAGCCCCACCCACACTAAAAAGTCATTGGACTGAATTACCACTCCTCATCTATATAAAACTTGACTTAAAAGTCAACTTAAAAGTGCAATTACAAAATGACAACCTATAAGGACATATTTGATTTTTGGATTTAATACCAATGAGATTTCACTATAGGCGGGGCTGTTTTTACATCATGCAAAACAAAACCTAATTGCTGACAATAAAACTCAGAACCAAAAACGATTGCTTGCTGCTTTACTGAGCATCTGTTTAGGATCCAGCGTTAACTTCATGTCGCTGACAGGCTGTTATCTTCACGCTGACCTACCGGAGAAGGCGACTTCCATGAGTTGCACTTTTCCTGGAATATAATTAGCGTTTTAGAGTGTTTCCGAGTGATGCTCGATTGAATGGCTCCAGTTATCAGCGCGTACTGAAGGGCTGTTCTTTGTACCGGCTGCCGGTGCTGAGGTTGAGCAGCTCTCCATTGTGCCGCCTGTCTCTGCCTATGACAACACGGCTCATTCACACGCTGAATTTGTTTCGACTGCACAAGGAGGCCCAGACGAGCGAGCTCTGCTGATCGACACTTTTCCAGGAACACTGCTGTCTCTGTTCAGGCGGGACAGCTGTCTCCCACACCCCAGGGGACAGCTGTGCCAGGACGCACCCTTCATGTCTATCTGTCACCCGTACGTGCTGATGGGATTCCCAGAGCCGTGGCTCCGTTATTGTTTCCTGTTTGCGGGAATCGGTGCTTTTGTGTCGTTTCACTCCGGCAGGATCTGTTAGACTCATTTGATTATGCAAATTCAAATTCCATGGAGTATCGTTGAAAACAATTTGCAAACCTGATCCTTATTTGCATTTTACTGATCTAAACACACCTGACTTATATTAGATATCCATACCGTATTTGCATATCAGAGTAAATGAAGACTATTGCTTGTATTTTGGTTTGTTTCAAATGCTACAAGGCATCAAAAAATGAATTTTTGTCGAAATAAAACACTAAAAATTAAATCAGTTGTTTTAAATGCTGCAGTTGTTAGGACCACAACATTCAAATATAAAAATAAATAAAAATTGTAGATATTAATATTTTATACTACTTTGGCTAAATAAATAAATAAAATAAAACCTCTGAAAACTAAAATTAGTTGTTACATTAAATACTACAAGTGTATTTAGGTATCACAAAGCAACAAAGTATTTTGGCATATTCTAATAAAAAGAAAGAAAGAAAAAGAAATAAATAATAATAAATGAATGAATAATAAATAAACAAACAAACAAACAATGGCTAATATTAATGTTATACTATTTTGTCAATTTAGACTGTTTTGTCTTATAAATAAGAAAACACTAAAAACTAAAATCAGTTTCGTTTAAATTCAAACATTAAAATGTAATTTAAGAATAAACAAAAAAATGGCAAAATGCACTTTTGTCTAAATAAAAAAATAAATAAAACAGAATTAAAACAGTGGTTTTAAGTGCTACAAGTGAAATTAGGCTTCACAACATCTATGAAAAATAAATATTAATTTTGAGATTTGCTAAAGTGTTAACTTTTTTACCAATTCAGTGTTATTAAATGTTATTAAGTGTTTTTAATGGTCACATTCAAGTGAACTTTAGTTAATGACAATGGTAATTTAAATGCTTAAAAACATAGGGGAAATGTGCATGAATGATGAAATATACAACATTATAACGAATTAAAAAATGTCTAATAAAGTTGGTTGATCAAAAGTGATTATTCATTAGGGAAGCCGTGTTACATAAGCCTTCATAGGAACATCATGTTGCTCTGCAGTAATAAATCATAGAATCTCTGCTTACAGGCTGGCGACTCTGTGTGAGTTTGATTAATTTCTCTGCTCTTAACACATTGTGTTATCAGTGAGGAACAGGACATCTGCTCTTTGCTGGCTTTAGAAAGACCGGACAGCCCAGGATGTACGTAAATCTCTCAGAGTTGACGTGCAAGAGACAAATCTCCTGATCAGAGCGCTCTGAACTGCTGGGTCACGTGCAGAGCTGCAGAAATAGGTGTAATTCACACCTGGAGAGAACAGTGAGAGTGTGTTAAAATCACTGCTGGGAGTTTGAACCCTCTTGAATTTAACGTGTATTCTCATTATCTCAGCAGATGCTGCGATGAGCACAGGATGACAAAAGTGTTAATGTGCCAGTTGTGCCAAAAAAAAAAATGTAGAAACATCCTAAAGAATCACAGTCTGTTTCCATCTTGAAGTCACAGTGTTTACATTATTTAGTATGTTTATTTAGTCTCTTCATGTGCCATCTCATTTATTAAATAAGCTGCCAGTGTGACTTCAGTAAGGTGAAGGAGATCAGCTCTCACTCTTGACACGTTAGAGCATTCTCACTTCAGCCCAAGAAACAGGCACTTCTGTTTTACAGTCCTGGATTATTTATGCATGATGATCAGTGTCTATCGCAGACATCGATCTGCAAGCTGTCTAGAGAGGATGGGAGAAAGTGAAGGAGGATGAGATGCTGACAGAACCGGAGCATCTTTCCTGTGTTTGGAGCCTGAGGCCTGCTGGAGGCTTTTGCCAATAATGAAACCTTGAGCTGGCATCAGGTGTCCTGAGTGTTTCACAGTAAGAAATCTCTAGCAGAGCAAGGCGTGAATGAAAACCAGGTTTCTGAAGTATTCGGAGTGTTTTTACACTTATGTTGACAGTTGCTAGGGTGTTGTAATGCTAAATTATAAATAAATTGTAGATAAAATTAATAAACTGTAACTGCCAAGAGAATTTTCTTGCCAAAAGTTGATTATAATTACTCATTATTATATGAAGAGTACCGTTGCTCTAAATATCATTAAAAGGATAGTTCACCCAAAAATGAAAATTCTGTCATTAATTACTTACTCTCATGTCGTTCCAAACCCGTAAGACCTTCGTTCATCTTCGAAACACAAGATATTTTTGATGAATTACGAGAGCTCTCTGACCCTGCATAGACAGCGAGGATCCTAACACGATCAAGGATCAGAAACGTAGCAAGGACATTGTTAAAATAATCCATATGACATCAGTGGTTCAACCGTAATTTTACGAAGCTACGAGAATACTATCACATACGTAAGCAACGTATGCAACGTATGTAAGCGGATACGTTGCTAACATTCAGATCAAAGCGTAAACAGCCGCTTATCCGCGTACGGTGCTGCTGACACAGAACAGCATATGTTGTTTACGTATGTGATACTCTCCAAAATGGTGCTATAGGTGTGACGCGGAGGAGACAAATTGTTGAGTAAAGTCGTTTTTTTTCTTTGCTCACAAAAAGTATTCTCGTAACTTCGTCAAATTACAGTTGAACTACTGATGTCACATGGATTATTTTAACGATGTCCTTGCAACGTTTCTGAGCCTTAATTGTGGTAGGACTCTTGCTGTCTATGGGAGGGTCAGAGAGCTCTCGTAATTCATCAGAAATGTCTTAATTTGTGTTCCGAAGATGAACGAAGGTCTTACAGGTTTGGAACGACATGAGGGTGAGTAATTAATGACAGAATTTTCATTTTTGGGTGAACTATCCCTTTAACCTTCTAAGCGCCAAAGTCGCAAAATTGCGACAAGATGTCATACTTAATAAAATAGACTGCAGTTTCTAATATGGTGTAATATCTCATTTGTATTCCCTACCACTAGATGGTAGACATGTAGTACTTCGATTCTAGACCAAAATTACTTTGTTCGTATTGAAAATGTTTGAGGAAATAGCAGAGCAAGTGAGCTATTGTGCCATTGATGCGGAAGCAGTTCAGTTCATAGCGTGCGAGTAAATTGTGAGATTTGTGAGAGAAAATCGCCAAATGGCTAATAAAAAGTTGTACCGTGAGGATGTGTTGCAAATGTTATTCGCTGATTCTGACTCTGAAGGGGAATATTTGCCTTTTGGAAATGACGATCGGTCGTCTAATAATCGCGCTTGCTTCTCCCGGTACATCTTTGCAGCGCCATGGTGCCGCCGTGCAAGGCGAGAGTGTTCACGAAGCACAAACAAGTGATCATTTCGACCCTTTGCCCAACGGGTAAACATCCATTCAATATCTATTATTTCCTGAATATTACTGATGAATAGATCAAAAAGTAGGCTACTGTTCACATGCGTTTTACTACTATATAGTATAGTAATATAGTAATAATTTAGTACTTTCTCCTGTTTTATTGTTGGTTTCCTCTTTTCTGATCATTTGGAATGAGGATAAAAAGACAAAAAAAAAAAGAAAACATGCAAATAAGTTCAAACATCAATTCAATATCTACTATTTCCTGAATATAATGAAATTCAAGATGGCCGCCCCCGATGACGTTGTAATATGCAAATTAGATTAGTATATTTACACCCCACATAAACTTTCGGTCATGCCCAACATTTTTCTAATTTACAGTAGATCTCTATCTTTAAGCCCTTTCAAGCCACAAGATTTTGAAATCTTGATGTCAAAATCCAACATTTTTCCAAAAATCCCTGACGCCTAAAGGGTTAATATTGAGTATCCTACACTGTAGATGCAGTATTGCCAGTTATTTGGTCTATTTTTGCTCAAGCAAAGCAAATTAAGCCACTGCAGAATAAAACAATAACTCAGAGCTTCAAGTAGTGTTTTTTCACTCCTGAATGAATTCGTGTTTTTGAACGATTCCGTTGAAAATCCTGAACGGTTTATTACTACTTCTGGCGAGATTTTGGAGCGTGCATCTGATAAACACTCTTTTATCCCATCAGACCAGAGGAGTCAAGAATGGCAGTGAAGCAATGCAACTGATGCCACAGGTCACATGACAATAACAAAACATAGCGGATGTAGTAGGCCTATGTTCTGAATGCATTCATACTACACACATGCATAATATTTAGAGGATTTTTTTTTTTTTTTACGGGAAGTTCCTTATCAAATGTAATAGTTACTCAGTCAGTATGTGATTTTGGACGCAACTGGTCACATTTTTATTACTGAGTGAATCAGTATTTTTCAGTAAATCAGTTGAAAGAGTGATTCAGTTCCTGTGTTTCCATTACCCTTCAAATTCCGCGAATTGAAAATACACCCAATGGAAACATCAATTTCGCAAAAAAACTCCCATATATTGAAAAAAGTATTTATGCTTTCATAAGGTGTTTTTTCATGCAGTTTGAAAAGGAATATTTCTCAAAATTGCAGTGGAAACAGGTTTTTTTTTTTGCATTTACAGGTCACCTGGCGTACGTAAAACTCACATGATCATTCTTTAGTGTACTATAACCTCCATTAAACACCTCATATGTGGTCGCTTTTGAGTATAACAGGCTTTCCTTGCCATTAATGCTTGGATAACCCTTATTTTCAGAAGCGTCCCAGATGCAGCCCTCCGCGCTGCTTCACTAAAGATACACGCCTATGTTTCCTTCGATTTAAAATTAATGGCTAGGGCAGTGGCGATTTACGTAAACCTACCAACATCTGTTGCCATGACTTATCGTGAGAGGAAAAAATTACATGTTAGTCACTTAACATCGGTTAATGGAAACGCTGTCATTTCGCAATATTTTTTCATCGAGATCTATTAAATATCGCAAAAGATTTGTGCAAAACTTTAATGGAAACGCAGACTCTAGCTGCCTCTGAAACCACATATGTTCTTAGTAGGCACTACATTTGGTGAAGAACTTCATTTGTGACAGTTAAAAGTATGTTTTATATTGTATGAATGTGTAGTATGAATGAAATCCGGATTAACGACGTCTGCCATGTTGTCATGTGACTTGTGGCGCCAGTTGCATTGCATTCATATCTCCTTTACTGTGACCTCATGGGATAGTAAATGCACCAGATGTGCACTTCAAAATCTCTGCATAAACAGGTCATCCAGGTACTTTTTGTCTATGAATACTATGAATTTGGACATCGTGTCACATATTGTTTTATGCCTACTATATAGTAGAGAATTACTAGACTTTCATTCCAGAATGAATCAGAGTTTTTGAATGAATCGGTTGAGTGATTCAAATAACTCATTCATAAAGAAAGTCTACTTATCACAACCTCCTAGCATAAGAATATAACCTGAAAATCTCCTGACAGTCTGTCTGGGGCACGCAAAAACACAGATAAGCCGAGTGAGATGGCAAAAAAATCCCAGTGCTGTTAAACAAAATATTGGCACTCTTGGAATGTCCAATCAAATACAAGTATTGAAATTACCTTTATTATTGTATTGTATTAATTATATTTATTTAGCATTAAAATGTCTTTACCTGGATCTATATAAACTCCAGCAGTAGATTGTGACATATGAGGGGGGATTTTTCTAATGCTATAAACCAGGTGCAATGTACACAGGTGTTTAAATGACTCACGCATTACTCATATGGACCAACCCCTCCACCACTACAGACTCATCAGAGTTCACCATCATTTGAAACCACAAAATAAGCTCAGTAAGTAGGTAGCCATAAAAAACAAAACAAAACAAAAAAATCATGATAAGGAAGACAGTTGTATACTATGTGTGTAATAGTGTGTTTCAGATGCTTAAAACTCAAGTCTTTGCCCTAACTGGTGCATTTTTGTGTGAGTGATTTTGAAGGTGACCGTGAGAGAAGCAAATGAAGCAGTCATTCTGTTCTCCCAACAGACTGTCATTCAGACGACCACAGCACGGAAAGCCTGCTAGGGTTGAGTTACCGTGATGAAGGACACAGCTAGGAGCCAGAGTTTTGCCGTTGCAGATGAGCGGAAGATGTGCAGAGCTCGTATGTCGCTTTAAAAACAATAGGCAGATCCAAATGCGCAGTCGGCCACTGCAGCAGAAAACAAGACGGCATGTTTGAAGGCCAAACACAGCCTGTGTTGAGGCTGTACACACACCGCCTGGCCTGGAGATTTACTGTCATAACATTAGCGGCGGCATCAGCTGGAAACCAGCCTGCATGTGAAGAGCCCTACCGTGAATGTCAAACCGTGTGGAGATCACAAGCTCTGCTAGAAAATTCGAAGCCTCACATGCATTTTTTTGTGAAAGACTTAAGGCTCAGGTGGAGTTTGGTATTCAGCAGTTATGGATGGCATGTTCAGGACATTCAGGTTATGGATGGCACATTTTTATCTGATTAAAAATACTATATATGTGAACTGATTGCTATGAATTGTGTATGTTTGCTATTTAAATAAGTTCTAAAATGAAATAAATTAATAACTTAGTATTAGTAGTAAGTAGTATTATTTTAGTATTCTTTATTTACTATTATAATTTTTTATTAAAACTGTTTTTTTTTAATAATGCTGTTTAGGTTTAATCTATTTTATTTCAGATTTAGTTTTACTTCAGTTTTAGATTTGATTTATTTCTAGTCAGTAATTTTAGTGCTTCAATTTAAACATTTAAGTTTTAGTAATCAGTTTGTTTTAACGTTTATATTTTATTTCCACTTTATTTCAATTAACAACAAAAAAAATGTTTTTATAGTTTTAGTTTTAGTTAATGATTAACCAGGGGGGCACATAAGTGGTACGCAGGTGCGCATGCACGATCAAAATAAAAAATGTGCTGTTAATAAGTTCAGACCGTGCGTTTGTGTACCGACATGGTAGACAGCTGTTAATGCACAATTAACATCATTTTAGATCGACAAACTGTAATACTATGTAAGATTTCTATTCGAACTGAAAGCATAAATCAAAGCTAGAATAAAATAAAAGCTTGCAGATTTTAATTTAAAAAATGATGAAGGTTCATATAAAATGTAAATATTAGCATTGTATTTTTATGTTTACTGTAAGATAATTGTATTTTTATTTAATACTCCCTTTTTATTTTAAAATATAATAGTATTATCACACTTTATTATTTTGTTTATTATTTGATTAAAAAAACTAAATAAAGTGCAATAATATTATTATAACTATTATTAATAAAAAAAAATTGTTAGTTATATTTAATGGGTTACACTGTGCAGTGTAAAGACCAAATCTCCAGGTGCTCTTATGAGAACCAGGCTGAAAAACGTGTTTTTAAATTAAATATTAAAATTATGAAGAAATAAATTTAAAAATGATAGTAATAGTAAAACTAAAAAAAAATCATAACAGTCAATTCACATATATAATAATTGTAAATAATGTAAAAATGTTTCCCAGCCCAGAAAATTCATCAGTAAAAAATAGGCAGAATGCAATGGCACTGGCATTATCAATGGAAAACTGGTGTAGGATGTCAGGAAAGTCTGCAGGCTTGTAATGAGATGTGATGAGTCACTGTGATGCAGCAGGTGGTTTGAAGGAAAGGGTCTTCACAGCTCATAATCAGACTCTCTCCCACTGCTCTCCTTCCTCCTGTTGTTCGAGAGCGTGACTGTAACTTTACGGGGAGCTGGAGAGAGATTGAGGTGTGTTTCAGGTTTTAAATTTCAGAGCCTGTCATAACTCGATCAAATGATGAATCTATCCAATATCGTACATTTACAAATGATATTTAATGTATTTAGCAGATGCTGTCATCCAGAGCGATTAAGAATGAGCTTTGAATGTTGTTGCTAAGGGGTGTGACTGAGTACTCAAGTAGTTGGTCAAAGAGAAATTTCTCCATTAACTTAATGCCTGTAGACAGCATATCATATTGGCGAAGGAAAACACTTTTACAGTAATCCAATGGAAATCCTTCTGGTAAGTGAGGGTTAAAGTAAAATAACCCATTCAGTCTGTTCCACACTATTGAGGCATCTACTCGGGCATCATTTTTAAGCGTATTACCAACTTGAATGCTGTTGCAAACATTATGCTGCCTTTTAAGACAACTATTTTTCACCCATTTTGAAATCAGTATAAATTGTGGAGAGACGGAAAAAAAACTACTAGATATTCCAACAATAATAGACACCAGCATTGACAAGCGTTTGCATGAATGGGGGTAAGAGAGAGACATTATGAAATATAGGATGATAATTTCAAGTGTGTATGTGTTCAAATGGAGTATTCAAGTGTGTATGTGATCAAGTGGAGTATACTTGAAAAGGCTATGTTCGGCTGTATGCATATGCTAAACGTTCGTGTCTTAACTGAAGTATAATTCATGCTAGGGCCTTATGAAATCCGTTTTATTTTTTCCCAAATTCCATCTATTTTTTTATTTTTCTGGATTCCATTTTTTTTCCATTTTTATTTTTCTAGACTCTGTTTTGATGGTTAAATAAAATTTCATTCATCAAAAATGTTTAACAGAAATGACATTTTTAAAGCCCTATGAAATGTTTTTTTTTTTTTCCCTCAAATTGTTTTTTTTTTAAACTAAATTCTATTTTCCATTAATTTTTTGGATTCCATTTTAATGGTTTCATTAAATATTAATAATCAAAAGCATCTCTAATTAAATGATTGTATTTATTTATTTATTTATTTATTTATACATATATACATATACCCTAATTTAAATGATATATATCTATTTATATATATATGTATTTATATATATATATATATATATATATATATATATATATATATATATATATATATATATATATATATATATATATATATATATATTTATTTATTTATTTTTTTTTTTTTTCCGTAAATACTGTATATTTAAATTTTTCTGGTAAATAAATTTTGGTAAATAATTTTTCTGGTAAATATTCCTTTAAAGATAATGTTTTAAAAATAATTTTATTTCTAGTAGTAGTACTATCATTACATTAAGCAATATTTCTGTCACCGTTTCTTCAAGTTAAACCAAACTTTTATTTTGACTGGTTGATGTGAAGACTTCTTTTTGTATATGGTATGATGATAATTTTACTCAAAAGAAATGGTAAAATGCTCATGAATGTGTTCATATATTGAGGTGGAAGAGGCTGAAAACACCATGAGTGTTGCATGCGCTTCAGTACGTGTATAGTAAACAAAACCGCGCATCTGTGTCATTCATTCACAGAGACACGCAGAACATGCAGGATTCATATTTAAATAGTATTTTTGCAGCTTAATATTCACAGACACTAGACCATATCATGTTTTGATGTAAGTGTTCTGACCTACTTTTGATTTATTCATCCAAAATTTGGCAAATTTCGCGACATTCTGCGTTATACAGTAAATTCCATTTTTTGGACTGGATTCCGCAATTCCGTCCACGTTTTCCACATCGCTGAAATCACAGGGCCCTAAATTCATGCTTAAAGCTTACTTGATGAAGGTTTAACATCTCAAATATTTTCAATGTCATTCAGAAGATAGCTAACTATTTGTACAGTATACAGTGATGCAACTCACTAGTTTCAGCATTCAAATCCTGCCTACTACAGAGATAAAACTAACAGAAGTCTGGACTCCTTGAGTTTGAGCTTGAGTTAGCAGTTTTACTGATGCATATACTGCACATTTGTGCTCTCATTTGTAGTTATCAAATGTTTATTTATTGAAGCAGGTGTAGCCATTCATCAAACTATACAGGCAAAGGGCATACAACAAAAAGGATGCCCTATCCCTGCTTTCCCAAGCAGGTATAAGAACAGTGCTTTCATTTGAATGGAATCTCCTCAGCGTACGGCCTTCACATATCCATTATCCTTATTAGCCTGTATCTAATTACCGTGCCTGTTGTTGTGACCTGGGCAGCGCTCCAAGTCTGCTCGAGCACATGAGCGCTCAGATCTGCTGGAGTGCGTCTCCAGGCCTTCCTTTTGTTTTGCTCCGTGTTGTCGCCACATGGCCCCAGTTCTGGACTGGCTTTAGAGTGATAGCGCACCACCGCCTCACTTCCTGTCCCATTGTGTCCTTCCTATCGAGATACAATAGGTCACCTAAAGAGAAAGCTTTCAAGGAGACTATCACAAGCTACACTGAATCAAATCAGCTTATGAATTATTCATAAGTGGTGATCGACTATATAATAATACTGCATGGCTATTCTTGGTGATAACATTAACTAGTTGTGGGAAGAAGGTCACACACAAGGGAGGTTGAAAAGCTCCAGGTGTTGATTACAAACAGGCTTGCACATTGACTAGTATCCCGACATTTTATAACATGTCTGTACTTGTAAATTACACATTTTCCCTGCAGACAAACTGTGGGGAGTTTGCAACATCACTGCACGAGTGAATTACATGCTTGCTTGTTTTTCATCTTTCGTTCTTTGCCCCTGGAGAGGACGTCGACTGGGAGTTTGATGGAATTAAGAGGAAGTTCTGGGTTTTTGGATTTGTTTAAGTTTCCATCAGGCCCTATCAGGGTCTTTTTGTCTCATCGTACAATAACAATGAGCAGAGTGTGGAAAAGACTCCTTAAAACAATAAATAGGCTATTTTGTGTGTCCATGGTTGGACGGAGTTGATGTGATTAGGTGGACTGTAACTGATAATGCTGGAATACATGACAACACAATCGTGAGGAAAGAAACCAACAGTTGGAAAGAACAATAAGTTAGGGGAGACAAACATGATACTGTTGACTGTGGGGAATGTTAGGCTTCTTTGTTTGTATAAAGCTTAATAATTGTTTTTGTTCATTACATAAAAGTTAGTCGCCATATTTAAAGTGATAGTTCACCCAAAAATGAAAATTCTGTCATTAATTACTCACCAAACATTACGTTCCAAACCTGTAAGACCTTCGTTCATCTTCAGAACATAAATGAATACATTTTTTATGAAATCCGAGAGCTTTCTGAGTCTGACCCTGCATAGACAGCAATGCAATCAACACGTTCAAGGCCCAGAAAGGTAGTGAGAAGAGAAGAATTTGTTCAATAAAGTCGTTATTTTTGTTTCTTTGCACATAAAAAGTATTCTTATATTACGGTTGAACCACTGATGTCACATGGACTATTTTAACGATGTCCTTACTACCTTTCTGGGCCTTAAACATGTCAGTAGCATTGCTGTCTATGCAGGATCAGAAAGCTCTTGGATTTCATCAAAAATATCTTAATTTGTGTTCTAATGATGAACGAAGGTCTTAAGGGTTTGACATGAAGGTCTTAACATGAAGGTGAGTAATTAATGACAGAATTTTCATTTGTGGGTGAACTATCCCTTTAATTTGATGAAAATACCCATGTTTTAAAGCACTGCTGGATTTAAGTTGTGATATAGACTACATTAAAATTCTGTCTGTAGCTCATGTGGAGAATGAGGAGCAGTATACTCAAGCTCTGGAGAAGTTTGGAGAGAACTGTGTGTACCGAGATGATCCTGACTTGGGATCAGCCTTCCTGAAGTTCTCAGTCTTCACAAAGGAGCTCACAGCCCTCTTCAAGAACCTGGTGAGGACATTTATTGTGCATTTATGTGATTTTTTTTATATAGAGCAAATGGGTTTCAGATAGCTTACCTTCCAGCTGTTAATGTGCTTGGACCTCTGGGCCCAAAAACTGATCTGGAGTCATTGGCCTACTGGGTGGATCAACTTTCATGAATGTGTTTTAGCAGTTACTAGTGCTGCTACTTCAAATAAGTTGAGCTGAACATTATCAGTCATTGTGTAATTTATGATTTGGGATGTTTTCTTGTTAGTTTTTGTGAAAGCTAATGAATAATCCCACTAACATCGTGTTTGCATGAATACTACTTAAAACGTCTAATTTCTCTCCCGCTGCAACAGACCTTTTTGTTTCCTCTTGGCTTTGTGTGTTTATCTCTGATTGCAATTATAGAAAGACAATTGCACAGCTGGGAAGAAAAAGATTTTTCTAATGCTGTGCTTTTACTCTCTAGTTTCAGAACATGAATAACATCATTACCTTCCCATTGGACAGTCTGCTGAAAGGAGATCTGAAAGGGGTTAAAGGGGTAAGTTCATTACTTTAAGCCAATAAACTGTTTCTTTCTTTGCTTTTTGGCAGTTTTTCAGCAGCATATTGATCAGTGCTTGTCTCAAGGTGTTTCAGATACATGCACGTCAGCCAATACATAATGGATGGATAATATTCCTTGGCACACAGGTCTCGAGTTTCATGCGTAATCAATTACCTTTTACAAGTGACTGAAATTACACCATAATGCCAGAAGATTTTTGCGCATGTTTTGTTTTGTTTTATTTTATTTTATAATATTATTATAAAATTATATTTATATAAATATATTAAAATACATATTATTTATATATTATATGATATTTATTGTTGATAAATAATATTGCAGTGTCCAAGTTAGGCTGATATAGGCTGTGCGCCTATAAAAATGTTGTGCCTAAATATGGCTGGGACTCTCAGTTAAATGGCAGTGGAACATTCTACTTTCAAACACAATGTTCCCCAATGCTGTTGGTTGAATATGTCTGGCAGAAACTCTAGTACCAGTCTTAGACCCCGTATGTCTGTTTACACTCACATGAACACGCTTGAGCAGAAGACAGCTGGTAGAAGCTCTATACTGAACTGATTCTCAGAATGTCCTTCCAGGCCGCTTCAGTTCATTAATGTCCATCGTGACCTCCTGACCTTCTCTGCACCATGTGATTGGCTTGTTAGCTCTTAGGGGGAGACTGATGTGATTTACTCCTAATGAGGCACTTCACTCAGCTCCTTGTCTGGTTTCCCTGGAGACTTCACTTTCTCTGTCTCGCTATGATGGGGCTGAAAAAGACATTCTGCCTGGGAGAAGTGATTCCTTAAATGTGTAGTTAAAAATGAAAGCACGGTTAACTGAATCAGTGAGACCCTACAGGCATTAATTGTGCCTTAATAGTGAACTGGTGTGTTTGGACCTACACAGTGACCTACAAGTGCTTCTTTCCATCTGAGGTAGCAATCACATCACTGCCTAGTGGTACTATTTCTCATACTAAATTCATTGGTTAACACCAATGCAATTTGTTTCTTTATGGTGTGTGTAAAAACATTTGAATTTGAATTTGTTCAATGCTATGGATTTTTTTTTTGTTTAGGGAAAGGTGTTATAATCTGTTTTCCATCACACCAATGAGATTGGCACTTTTGGTCAGTACTGTTACATAAAACTATCACTTGGTAGTGCATAGCAAATACAAAAATCAAATCAGCTGTCAAATCGTAAATACTATTTTATCTTGTTTTCTTTTCTGTGACAAGCATGCACTTTGTGTACTGTGTTAAGTGGAGTATTCCTGCTTTTCTTATAAGAGCCACCTACTGTCAGAGAGTGCATTTGCTTTTTTATTCAGCCAGTCTGCTGTTTTTTCACAGTTTTTTCCTACTGGTTTGAACAGACAAATCGCATAAGAAAACTGGACTGAATTTTCTTGCAGAACAGGGTTTGTTTAAATCCCAAGTATTATAATATAATATAATAATGGGTGTAACGGTTCACAAAATTCATGGTTCGGTTCGTTACGTTTTCGCAATGTTGGAAATATGTTTCAAACCATGAAGGCGAGCCAATGGATATCACATAAGCAACGTGCAAACTTTGCGCAAGAGTTATGCCAGTGAACGTCTTAATCTCAGTCAATTCACTATGCAGAAAGTGAAAGTAAAAACGGAATGACGCAGTAATGGCAGAGCTTTCGGCATATAACATTATATTTTACACACTTTAATCTCTTTTATTTTCCAAATGTAATAGAATTAGTCCAACGAATCATTCGGTCTGTAATGTGTACCGAACCGAAAGCCTCATACCGAATGGTTTAATATGAATATGTGTATAGTTACACCCCTAACATAATATAATATAATGTTTATTTTATTAAAATAATACTAAATAACACTAAAACTTTTTTTCAATTTTATTATATGTATAAAGAATAGTCACAATGTGAGATATAAAATCACAGTTAATGAAATTGTCAAAAAAAAAAGTGAGATATAAAGCAGTTATGAGGAATAATATTACAATTACCTTTCTTCATTTACTTGATGGATGCCAAGTAAACTGACTTGAGTTAAAATGATGGTGAAAACAAATTCCCATATAAATCCACCCCAGAAGAAGGTGTAAATCCTGCTTTATGTCAGTTTGCTGTAGAGGTGATTGGGAGGACACTGACAGCTGTAGTTATGGAGTGCTAATGGTCTCAGAACGGTCTGCGTCAGCATCAGCATCAGGCTTGATTCAGAGCCCAGTAGGGGGACGCCGCTAATGGGGGGAGATTACAGGCCTTGTCTTCAGCCGTCATTCCAGTCATTAACCTGAACCTGTGCCTTATTAACCCATCAGCAAATGGATCTTTGAAATGAAATGTCTTTGGTGTCATTACGAGGTCATTTGTTTTGTTACCCATCTTTGGATTTATGGTCTGTTAAATATTCGTAGATTAACATTAATGTCAAGTGTTTGTTTTTTTTTTGCCCCTTTTTGTTTCATAGGTTATTTAGTAAGTTTAGAACTTGTTGTATTTCTCTTATGTTTAATTAAAATCTACTTATTTTTCAGTTAAGATATTTTTTGTAATCTGGAGCAGAAGATTGTAGTATTCTGTTAAATTCTCATTTATTAATTGTCATTTTTTCTCTGTTGTTACCTTCTCACTATTTTAGATGGGGAGGAATGTAACAATGATAACTAATGTAAATTTATTCAACTTGTAAATGGTTAGGGATTGTAATATGTCAGAAAGCCTGACCCCCAACATTCCCATTTCTTGACCCTGAGTTGCGTGTCATTTAAAATGCTGAGGGAGGCGGAATTGCAATCCTCATAAAACCGACGCACAGATGAGCTGACATCATGCCAAAACCTCTCAACTTGATGATGGTGCTGTCTGTTCCTCAGCTGGATCTATTGTCTTACAGTGTGTGTTTGTGAACGACACTTCCTCTGTTCAGTTGGTCGGACTGGCTTTGCTGGTGTAGACTGTTTTGTCGGTCTCACAGGGAGTGATGTCAGCGCTGAAGACTGCTGAGCGGTGAAACCCACCCACTCAAGCTTTTTTGACCCCTCTGGCTAATAGATGTTGCGGTCTGAAAGTCCAGGTGACACTATGTGACTCAGCTTGTTTGAGATATGTATCCTGGTTCTGTGTGGTGAGGAATGATGATTTATAGTTCAGTCAAAGCAACATGAAGCAGCTTGAGACAGTGTGTAATGCCATTCTGAAATGTCTCCCTTTGTCCCTCTACGTCCAGTCTTTTGTGTGTTCACGAGTTAATAGGTTGAATTGCTGAACGGTCATTCTCTGAATCCCTGAAGTGACCCTTTTGGTGATTGAGATCCATCCTATAATGAGCCCTAAAGATTACTCTCATTCAAACTGTTTTAAAAACAACCCCAGACTAGAACTGCAACTAGCCACCATTTTGATAATCGCTTAATTTGTTGATTATTTCTTCAGTTAATCAGATTTTTTTTAAATCATCTTGCACAATGCATAAACAGATTTTGAGCACTGCACGTTTCAAAATCAAAACCACGTGCGGGCGTTTTTATATCACTTTATTTCTGAAAGGGGTCATATAATGCCATTTTTGTACAAGTTAATATGATTCTTTAGGGTCTAAATGAAAAGTTTGCAATATACTTTAAAAATTCTCGTTAGTATTGTAAGAAAACACTCATTTTACCTGGTCAAAAACAGCTCTCTGTTCAGCACTCCATTTCAGTGCATGTGCCTTTAAA
>JAFVLL020031596.1:0-15185 GCA_021397915.2 Tor tambroides
ATAGGATGGTTGTGTACAGGCACTGCCAACACACATTTCAGTACAATCAACTTGTAAAAGTGGATATAGCATTATATGACCCCTTTAAATATATTACTTTTTTACAGCTTTTACAGTTTTAGTTGGATTTTTGTAGTACAAACTTAAATTAATCTAAGGCTACTAGAATTAATGAAAATTAGAAGGACTGGGCAGGATTTTAACTTGAATCATCTGCAATCATGCACCACTGTGCAACATATCAGACCACATAAATTTAAGTTTGTACGAGAGGACTAGAATAATAATAATTAATAAAATCTTAAAAATGCTTAATTTATTGTTGAAAGACAATGCTTTCTTAATTTAAATTCATTGAACATTTTTATTTTTTGTGTAAAAAGTAATAAAACTTTGATGTCTCTCAAAGCAGCATCTCTCAGAATATGACAAACACTTTGAATCATTGAATGTGTCTTTACACATCCTACTTGAGACTTTTCAAAGTAAAATGTGTTGGCAGATTCTCTATAGTCTACAGAAATCTGAAAAGTCTCTCAGCAAGGAGACACGCTGAGAGGCCTTTCGTATGAAAACTATCATATCCCTCAGTGATGAACTTGATGAGTGGACAGATGGGAGGGCGGTTTAAAAAGCATCACAGCTATCACTGCTGGAACATGTTAATGACAGTCAACATAGGATTATAGGCAAAAGCAGAGGGTTGGAACAATTTCCTGCTGTTTATGTCTCACTCATTTCCTCTGTACCAACCACAAAAAAGAAGAGAATTACCGCTGTTACCCATTTGAGTTTACCAATAAAATATGCTTTGAAATTCAAAGTTTCTCTTCTTACCACGTTATTCCTTGACTCACTCGCTTACTCACCCGTCTCGCTCTGCCTCCTTCTTCTCCAGATCCTGAATGACGTCCAGTAAAACCTTGATGGTGTTCTGGCTGGTCTCCAACACCCCTTCCAGGCTGTGCAGCTGAGACTGCAGAGCCCCAATATCGTACAGAGGGCCGTTTGGGCCAAACAGTTTCTCTTTTGCCTTTGCCAGGTCCAGCTTACACATAGCCCCAGACATAAGCCCCCCCAGTAGCTCCTGCACCTGCCGCAGAGTGTCCGCTTGGCCCTCTGCTGGTCCAAGGGGGCCCTGGGGGTTTGTCCCGCCAGCAGGAGGCAAGTGGTTTGCACTGGCCTGGGATTCTGAGCCGAGGATTGCCCGTCGGCCGCTTAAACAGGTGGGCCTCACCGTAGCTCTTGCCTTCATTTTGGGAGGGATAGGAGGTGGGGTTTCACCTGCCTGATGGTGATTTCCTGCTTCAGCATTTGGCTTCACTACCCCAGTTTTCACTCTGTCCTTTTCGGCATTGTTGCTCTCAGCTTTGGGGACAGGAGGCTTACAGGGCTGTCGAGGAGCAGAGGAGCCCTCTTTGCGGGGAGTGTACGGAGGAGGAGGAGGAGGTGGTGGGGGAGGAAGCATGAACTCTCTCCTGTCTCGTCTGTCCTGAGTGCAGCAGAAGGCCTGAGGAGGTGAGGGACTCGCCCCAGCGTTAGAGTACAGCAGAATAGTCTGTGGAGGGCAGGCGTAAGGAGGTAAAGAATGCCTGAAATTAGCAGAGGGAAGCACAGTTTCCTGGGGTTTACTAGCGTACATCATTGCCTCACGAGGACAGAGAACAGGTGACATGTTTTGTGGAAAAGATTTGGAGTGCGATACTGTTTGAGTAGGAGTCTTAAAGTGTTGCATGATTTGAGAGGGATTACTGTAAGACACTGCATTTTGCATACTAGAGTTGCAGTGTGGCAATGCTTGAAGAGAAAGTTTACCTGGTGCAGGCTGTGTGGAAGGGCTGCAAGTCAGAACTGGCATGGAAGGAGTTACATGGGTTGCCACATTCTGTTGATCCAAAATGCAATGTACTGCAGTTTGTGCAACAGGAATGGCATGTGTCGCAACTGCAACGGGGCCCTTAAAGTGTGAGGCAGGGTGTGGAGTAGTGGCACAGGACAGCTCTGGAGGAAATGGCATCACATTTTGCGGGAGGGTTTGTGTAGAAATCTTATGAGATGCCGTAGGTTGTGTAGGAGAGCCAAAGGATGCTGGTATGTCTTTGACACAGTATGGTACAGACTGCACTGGAATTTTACAAGATGATGAAGGCTGAACAGGTGCTGGGGTGAGTGTGGCTGATATAGGAGTCTGTACAGGAAGGGCAGGGGTCCTACCCAATGGCTCATTCTGTTTAGGACTCATACATCTTGGCACAGACTGAATAGGATGTACAGGTTGTGTTGGAGATATCACAGAGTACACAGGTTGATTTGAGGTGTTACCACATGCCATGGGCTGTGTTGGAATCTTCTGGCATGGCTGTGTGGAACTGAATGTAGAGGCAACTGCAGGTGCTCCTTGAGAACAGGACACTGTCTTGGAGCCAGCCGTGTTGGAGCATGGAATGGTTTCCTCCAATGTCCTGGACCGAGGAGGAGTTGTGGGATCTGTATGTGAATCTGGAATGCATTGAGACTCGGGTATTGGGGGAGTCTTACAATTTGCCGTATTCTGAATACCAGGTGTGCAACAACTCCCTGTAGACTCAATAGGAGACAAGCATGATTGCCCGTGTGCTGAGGATGTGGTGACAGTGGATATGACTTGTGCTGTGGTAGTGCACAAAGGCTCTGGTACAGTGGGTGTCAAACTGATGTTCTCCACAGTTGACTGCTGTGGGCAACATTGTGATGTTTCTTTGGGACATGTGGTTGATGGAGGTGGTGCAGTGTGAGATGGACAAGATGCAGGGTCTGCTTCAGAGGTTGTGTTATCTGGGACAGTTTGGATTTTTGAATCACTCCTTGCTTCAGTCTGTGTGGAAGAGACACTACATGGTGTATTATGAACTATGTTGGGCGTGGGGGAACGCTGCGGAGGTACGATATCTGACGAAGTTCTGTGTGCCACAACTTTGGATGGAAGCCTCTGGAGTTGGTTAGACTGTTGGTGGCTTCTGTGCACAGTTTTAGTTGGAGAAGTACAAGGAGGCTCAGGTTTCCCAGGATCACTTGCTGCTCTGTTTAAAGATTTCCTCCGACCTCTCCTTCTAGACTGTTTTTGCGGTGCAGCAGAACATGGCTGGAGTTGTGTTGATGTACCCACAGAGGCAGTTTGATTGTCCTCAGTTTTCTGGCACCTTGATTGCTCAGCAGGGGTACAGTGTTGGACAGAGCTCTTCTGTGGTCTACAAGGTGGAACGTAGACCTGTGTGGTCAGCTCATCGGAGGAGTCTCCATCATCCCAGGCTCCCCCCAGGCTGTGACTGCGGGTCTGCGTGGCAGAGAGCGAGGGAGGCTTCTGCAAACTGGGTGAAGTTTGGATGGCTGTACTCCTGCATGGCTGAGTTGGCAGCGGCAGTGTGAGCGAACATGGATGCGTTGGGACCCAGCAGCGTCTGGTAGGCCCAGGGGTAAGTGGGTGCGGTGGCGCTCTCTTCAAAAATGCTGTCACTGCTCCAATTGTCTTTTCCATGTCCCCACGGACTGCTCCCACTAGTGAGGGCCCATTTGTCAACTCTTTCTGCCAGTTTGGAACCTCTGTTGGGCTCTTACTCCTCACCTTCTCATTTTTATCCTTAGACTCATCATCATCCTCCAAATCTTTAAAGCGTACCTGCTGTGTGCGATTTCGTCTCCGTTTAAGTCTGCTTTCAATATCTGGAGAGTTCCGGTTGAGGAGCACTGAGCGCACAGTCACGGTGGTGGGTGTTTTGTCTGGGTTGCCATTGCTGTGGCTGTGAACAGTTGGCAAATGGTTGGGCTCTTTGCTCACCATGTTATCCAAGAGTAGTTTATGGACCATAGATGTAAATAAAAATTTGACTTTGTGGGCTTTTTTGTCTGCTTTCACAAGTCAAATGTGAATGAACAATTAATTAGATAAAAAATTCAGTTATAGCACACAATACATTTGACTCTGAACATGATAAATGCTGCGGTAACAAAAAAAATTAAATAAAACAGACCAGCCGACGGCAGCAGAGCATGTGACTGGTCCTTTCCTCAGGTCACATGACTGAGGGTTTCTGTGTAAGTCTTTGTGGTAATGCTGTCAGAGTAGGTTCTGGTTTTGGCACAAAGAGTCTTTATAAGCAAGTGTCTTTATATGCAAAAGAGGGACTGGGTGTATCCTGAGCTTCAGCCCCATTAGTCCACAGGGGCACTTAAACACTCAATGAGCAACCTTGGTGATACTCTCTTTGCCTAAGTCCTGAAGAACATGAAACTTTGGCAGGGTAGGCTTGCGAGTATGTCCCAGAAGTCTGCATCATGGTTTCATAGCCAAGAGCAAAATCTCACGTCACATAACTCTCACTGTGTATGTCTGCAGCAGTTGTAACCAAGCTTGTCCTAAAAATATCAAGGCAAATAAAATGTTAATGGGATACAGTTTTCAGGCTGACCAGTGAGAGGATGTCCCGACACCTTTAATGCCCTACTTTCCAACTCAAAGCTTGTGTGCACAGTCCTCTCTGGTGTAGCATATCTTGACAGTCCATGACTAGGCAATGCATCTCTTCAAGCTGACTTTTATCTCTCACATTTGTCCTTGAGTTTCTTTGCTTGTGTCGTTCACTTCATCATTTTCTTGAGACAGGAACAGAACTGGAACATTCTGTGGAAATACAGAAAAAAGACAGTAGGTTCAGTAATGTCCCAAAATTGAGGTTTGCATTTTTGAATCATGTTTTACTTTTACAAACACATACACAAAAGTTGGTTTTAACATAAATCCCTACCTGAGAACATCCATAAGTACCTAAATAGGATTCCTCAAGTATAAAACTGCCTCAAGCTAAGATTTCATGAGTTCTCTCCAATAATCAAGTCTTTGATCTCCTACCATTTCCTGGTGAGGCAGTCTACGAAATAAGAATAGTTTAGGGTCAAATGTATGACAGAGGCAGACACTGAGAGTACTTTTAGCTTGTCTGTAGCTTTGGGGCTGGTGTTTAACTCAGCGGTGTCTCAGAAGGGGCAGGCTAAGAGATATTCAGGGGTAGAGACTGACAACGCTAATTAACTTGGCTTGTCTTTAAGCAACCCCCCTGGCACATGAAGGCACAAGCATGACGGCTGATCGCCACAGGGAATTCTGAACACACTCTATCACACTGTCACTCTTACCAGGCACTGCATTCTGTCTGTGATCAGACAATCACAGTCCACTTAGTCATGAGAGGATGTTAAATGTCTGTGTACGTGTCTTGTGGTACATGCATTTGCTCAGTGTAACTTTCCTATCAGATGGGGAATCGGTCAGACTGAATCACAGCACGGAGCATCTTACTCAGCAAAACTACATGTCACAGCTCTCCACAATAATATCTTGTATGTATTAGCTTCACGTGCTAATTAACCTATGGCCATGTTTGGAATGGAATATTTGCTTCTTATGGTGCGTTCAAGTTCTCCTGAGAAGTTCGTACTGACGAGTTGGGAAGTCGAAATTGCTACATTGGATGCATTAAAGTCATTCTAGCTAGTTTTAGAGCCAGTCAATACAGATGCTGCATCTATTGCATCCACCATATTTTCTCACTGACATGCCCCAAACTCAGAAACTCTGTGCTCATAAAGTTCCAAGTTTCCCCACTCGTAATTCCAACTTTGTGGAATCATAAATGCAGTCTTTCCGACATGACTTGAATGCACCATTACTGATTACTACTGGGTATATATGCATGAATCATCCTTGTTATGCAGTACATTTTTTAAGACAGGGTAGGCGGTTTTTTTGCTATGCAGGTTGAAAGTCTCTTCACATCCTGATAGCAATCACTAAGTTAAGTGATCTAAATGTATCTTGGTCTGTAAATGTGTCTTGGTCTGAGAATCGAAGGCGTTATTACTGTAATATTATGTGCTTTGTACTGTAAGTTTTTCTCACTGGTGATTGAGACATGAGGTAATCTGACAGGCAACACCGTGTCTCATCGTGTCGCTGGTTAGCCTCTGGTCTGTCTGTGCACGGTATGTGTTTTGGAAGAGGTGTGGATTTGGAGAGTGATCTGCAGTGAGGGTGGGATCTTATGCTTTCAAAGCTAGATTGCTATTGCTAGACTCTCCGAAATCACCTACCCTACCTTCAAGTCACTATAATAAACAGTAGGCTATGTCTTAATCTACCGCATAAAATATTAAACAGGTTTAAGCCATTTTTAAATATGGATATCATATTAGTTATATTTTTTTATACTTACATTGTTACGACCCTGTTTAGGGACCAACATAAGAAAACCATTCTAACAACAAATCACAGTGGCCAGGGCAAAAAGTTCTGAAGTTTTATTGTATAAGTAAAAGAATGTAACCAAAGATAGGAAAACGGCAAAAGATCAGTTTAAACAAATCATAAATAAGGACTGGTGAGCTAACTAATTTAAACTACCACTTACTCAAGAGTTAAGAAATCTTCCTATCTCCCGAGGGAGAAAACAAACACAGCAAAAGTCTTCCGGGTCAGCTCACTTACCTATGCTTTCTATGTACTCTATGGTAACTAAACAAACAATCACTCACCATCCTAAAACAAAGGAAAATAAGGAAAACAAAGACCAAAAACAAACACAAAAACAGAGTTCCCAGGGCAAGCCGCCACTGAAGTGCCACCAGCAGCTCTTAAATAGGCAGAGGCCTCAGGTGTTTGTAATAGTCTCCGCCCCCATCCAATTAGCAGCTGCACTCAGGAAAGAAAACAAAAAAAGAAAGAGCAGGGGCTCGTAACAACATCCTGTTCATTTTCTTGTCATTGTGCAAATAATCAATAAGTTTACATACCTGAACTTGAGCAAAACATACAGCTGATAAGCCTTAAATATTAATAGAAATATTTCCTTATAGTACAATATTATTTTTTTCCAAAAGTTACAGAGTACGAAATGTATCACAGAACATAAATGACTTCAATATTTTAACTACTGTTGTCACATGAACCCATAAACACTGCATGTGAGTTGCACTAGTTAGCATCTTGTAAATAAGTGTTTTTATTTTACATGTTTACTTAGGAGTTTAAATCAAATAATGGGTCAATAAAAAGATGTTAAAAAATGTGGCTGAAATTGCTTTGGATTCATTCGTTACACTGAAATGAAGGTTAAATTGAGCACAATGCATTTTGGGATACAGTGCTCTGCTAAATGTTAGACATTTTGGCAAAAGCAGCTGGTCATTCAAGCATATATGCATGTAAAATATTTGTATACTGTGCATACATACTACTTAATACAGAGATAGTAAATGTAGTATGCGATTCTGAACATAATACAGAAATGTAAAACCTCAAGAACCCCATTTGCATGCCAAAACACACATTCAGTTTTCATTCCGATCATATTTACTTTCAGATACTGCCAACAGGCCCTTGAGCACAGAGGTTCACAGGAAAAGGCACATGCTACCACCTCACACCTCTAGTTTTATGTAGGTAATCAAGCCCTCATTGATTGCCTCTCACTCACCTAAATTACGAGTTCCTCTTGAAATCTCTCACTGCAGCTCTTCACGTTCAACCACCGCTGGAGCTCCAGACAAAAGGCCAGACGTGCTCCATTATTAACCTGTTATCTCCATGTAGCCCAAAGATCAATCTAGGTTGGTACAGCTTAGCAATTGCAAAGTAATACAGCTCGATAATTGGGGGCTTGTACAGAACAGACAGAGAAGAATAAAAGAACAGTAGTTGCAATGTCAAATTAGGTGAATGCATTAACTTTGTTAAATTGAATGCTTTTAAATGTGTAATTCATCTTAAAACTAATGTCTGCAATCCTAATTTTAAAAGTTTAACAGTCTAAAAGAGAAGAAATAAATCTGTAAATAAATTATGAGATCATGTTCCCATGAGACAGAACTAACTCAAGCACCTACCAAATGTACAGTATTTAGTACAATTAATTACAATAAATCTTGTGCAGTTTTGAGATGCAAATGCTTGATCAATGCACTGTCAACGCTTTGCATTAATCTTGCAGTACTAAACTTCAGAACTCAAGTGGGCGAACTCAACTAACTTGCTTAGCATGAGCTCAAACTGGTTCTCCACCATAACAGTAGTTCCTTTGAAAGAGAAAAGTGATGATAAAATAAGAGTTTTTATGCAAATAACCGCTCTAGTGCCCCTTGCAGAGAATGCAACGCATTTTGAAATGCAACGATGCATGAAATCGATCGTACGTAGCTAGAAGCATCTGCATGCACATACTTTCTTACAGTATGGTTTGGGCTTTAGGCTTGTTACTTATTAAAGCAATAAACCACAACAGGCTGTGCGTTCTTATGCTTTTATACATAACACGTAGTGGCTCCTTATATCATTATTTCTTTTCTAATACAACAGCACTGGCAACACAAAGAGCATAATGTTCAATAAATAGCTGCTTTTATTAATATGAATACCTGCGCTAGGGGTGAGCGATATGGCAAAAATATCATATCACTTTTTTTTTTTTAATAAATATAACAATTCACGATATTATCACGATTCTTTGTCATGTTGGTTTTTCTATTTTTGCAAATTTTCTACTTTCATTTTAATAAAAAAAACAGTAATTTTGATGTGTTTGTCATTTTTATTAGTTTTTGTACTAACAGAAAAACTAAAAAGAAAATGAGAACTAAAACTAAAAAGTAAATGAGAAATTATGCTTTTGCAACTAGATGAAACTAAATATATGTAATTTTTTTTATATTTTCTTTTATTTCAGCTCGCATCTATTTTATTTCAAGTAATGAAAAATGTTTTTATGGTTTTAATTTTAGTTTTCATTAATGATAATAATCCTGCAGTTTCCTCAATATCAAAAGTGCAACAGTTTTAAACGCAGCTCATACAAAAACAGTTTAAAACAATCTGTTTTATATAAGTCAAAAGCAAAACAAGTCTTCTGTCTCCACTGAACTCTGCAAAAGAGGTGTTACCATCTTTAGCCGCTGCCTTCTGTTGTATTTAGTTCTGGTTTGCTTCTGCAAATGATGAAATGTTACATTCAGTTCGATGCCAGTGGCGGATTCGTGGCCCCTGTGGAAGTTCAAATGCTCCCATGTGTGATTCATCCTGGCGCAGATGCCAGACTGAGAAATGTTCTTTTGCATGTCAAATAAATAATACTTGCTGTTATCCATTTAGTTTGGTCGCATTACAATACACAGTAAGCTTTAAATTTCCATCAAAACCATTTAGTCGTTGTTCACTGCAACCACAAAAAAATGAGGCAGTGTTTCATGTGGGTGTATTAGCATTTATAATGTGTTCACTCTGTGTAAATAAGTTATGAATACATTTGAATATGTATTCGCAGCCTTTACTCACACGCTTCGTGGCAGCTTTGCTGAGCCGCACACCTGGAGACATTAATCGCTGCCAGCTTTGGCCACACGCAAGGTCAATTAAGGACGAAATTACAACCAAGCTCAGGCACTTGATAATATTAATTGTTTTTCATTTCACATTCCCAATTTAGGCCAGCGTAATTCCTTCAGAGATGAGAAATGAGAAAGACTGTGGGAGATTACAGGAATGCTGAAACTTTGGACGTAATAAAGCAGCTGAAACGAAGAGCAGAATGGATTACTTTCTGTCCCTTTGCTCTCCTGGAACTGCCCTCAATTATCCTGCATGTCTGGAAGTTGTTCCCCTGAAGAGAAGTCAATTATTTAATGAAGCCCTAAATTGGATGAATCATTTGCATAACCGGAACATTTAATTAGGAAACACTTGGTTGTTTTAGACTGTTTTGAGAGGAAGTGTGGGATTCGGAATTAAAATTCAGAGGACAGGTGTAATCGTGTGACGCCGGTCGATTGGGAACACAGTAGATCGTGGTTCATTCGTAAAGCACAAAAAGAGGGAAAATCGGAACGACGCCACTTTTGAAATTTTATTAAAAACCCTTTTTTACTAACGAGACGATTCGCAAGCTCTACTCAGCTAGTTTTCCCTGAGGATGCCACGTAAACTCATGTTTCACAGATGTACAGTACTTTGTCATTTTAATCTAAGTTTTTCTCCTACAACAACTAAAACTTCTCACAAATTATCTTCTGTTTTGGGATCCTCGGAGAAAACCAATCCTGTCCGGATAGAAATTATGCTGGTATAATATTTACTTCTTTTCACAATGCTTCTCCTCATTTATTTTGACCTTCATCGAATACTTGAAGCTAAATTTATTGTTGCACTGCCTTATGCATTTTTATTATGTATTTAGACCTTTTGACAATTTTTTGGGCAGAATAATAGGTTGATGTCAGTCACAAGACTGGAGTAATTCAGCTTTGCATCACAGGAATAAATTAGATTTTACAATATGTTACAATAGAAAACTTATTTAAAATTGTAGTAATATTTCACAATATTACTGTTTTCATTACATTTTTCGACAAATATATGCATTCTTGGCAAGCATAAGAAAAAGTCTTACGGACCCCAAACTTCTGAATGGCAGTGTAATGACTCATGACCTAATATTTCTATATGACATCCCATAACATCTAAATCCTGGCAATATATGCTCTCATCTTAATTCTAACTACAAGAATCCCAATTCCCACCCAATCAGTACATGAAATTACATCCTGTGTTAATAACTGTAATCCAAACGTCATTTAGAAAACCAATCCCATCCGAATTGCTGTTCTGTCACAAACCGTCAGATCTACAAGGGGTACATTTCGAATGAAATTTCGAAGCCCTAAGTAAGTGAGAGTCGAGACAGCATATGTCACTGTTTCTCTACGTAAAGCCAAACACTCTCGGACAGCTTTATTAAGAAAGAAGCGAGACAGTGGAGCGATCTTGACACGGCTGTCTCAGAGTAGATCGCCGAATCTAGCCATGTCTCGGGAAATAGTAAGCTACACTGCACATTTATTTTGGGAAAGGACGCCTGGGGGGTCTGTCTTCTTAATTTAGGTACTTCTCTCCTAAATTATATATTTATTTACCTGCTTTTTTCCTCAGGAAACATCTTTTTCATGGCAACACCCCCGTTGGTCACGGCGAAGGCTTGATTATTAGGATTACTGATGATTACTGTGATGCTCGACAGGGGTTTGGGAGGAGGAGAGCTGCAGCCTTCGGGCGCTTGTGTTCCTCTACCACAACCTCCTCCTCATCCTCATCTTCATCCCGTGGCGCATCACGGCATTGATGTGATTGGCCGTGACACGCCGAGGCCTCTGGATGTGATGTGAATCAACAGAGCACCCGCGACGGAGCAGGAAACGCTGCCATTCAGAACGGCCTCCGCTACCGAATATCTCGGCATACGGCATCAACAAAAGCAGGGCTATTTTCTCTGAGGACTGCATCCACAAATAAAACAAAATATATCACAATAATAGATTACGTAATGTATACATCACTCATTTTTCAAAACTAACGCTGTCCAACAGCGACGTTGGCGAATATAGGTTCAGAGGGAGCTTTCCTTCAGCTTTTTCAATGAGCTCTTAAAGAGTGTGAACTGTATTAGTATGACTGTCAATGGGACAAAACCCAGCTGTAAAGTTTGCAACTAGTCAGAAAACTGGTGCAAATGAATGTACTAATTACAAAGTTAATAACTCACTCACAAAAAATGCAATTAGGCCTAACCTAAAAACTTAAAAGTCAATTTGTGAATATGTTTTTAGCGGCCTCTCCACTCGGAAAAAAGTAACGATTTGATTCCTAATGGTTTAAAAAAAAAAATAAAAAACTTTTCTGAGAACTGCAAGAAACAAAGTCGGAATTGCAAGAAGTCGCAATTACCTTTTTCATTCCATGGAGGAAACAGGGTTTCATCAATTAAATAAAAACTAATTACATGACAATTATTCACATTATTATGGTAATTATACATAGTATTATTAAGGTATTATTAATCATACCTAACCATTAACATTTGTAATAATATATTTTCCACAATAAATATTCAAATTAATGTACTATAGTAGCAACATACAGTGTTTAAAGGTGATATACCATGAAAATCTGACTTTCCTGTGTTTAAGTGATAAAATCGGGTCCCTGGTGCATCTACCAACCCAGAAAACATGAAAGCTTGTGAAACAAAAAAGAGCCGCTCAGATTTCGCTCACCCATGACGTAGAAAGGGGATCATATTATAATATTACCGCCCCTTAATCTGTACGTTTACAGCGGTGTACTAGACTTAACGCCATGGCGAGAGTTCAAGCTAAGTATGCCAACTGTTCTGTCTTTGGCTGCACTGACAATCACAGAACACTATTTAGAGTCCCAGACTCAGAGAAGACAAGAGAGCAGTGGATTTATTGATTTATTTACTGTATATTATGCTTCTGCCACACAGATCTAATATAAACACACAATTTCTTTCCCAGCTGTTAACCTTCACAGACATAACCGACTGTTTTTGTAACGCATGTGTTTTTAACATAAACTTGTGTGTATTTGACAGTTTAAGCACAATAAGACATGAAAGAGAACTTAGTTTAGTACTCACATGCTGTGTGACAGCTACTTTCTCTGCATGTGCTTCGGATGGGTGCACTCAGAAAACCGTATTTAAGTTTAAACTAATACGGTTTAAAACGCATGATTTCAGTGCAATAGACATGATATTCAAAACCAAACAGATGTTTTTTAGCAGAGTATCTGAGATACGAGCTGTAAAGGCACAGCCCTATTCTGGAAAAAGGGGTGCGGATCAGCAGCTCATTTGCATTTAAAGAGACATGCACGAAAACGGCCCATTTCTGCATCCACTTAAAATAGGCATTTTCAAAATTATAGAATAAATGATCTGTGGGGTATTTTGAGCTGAAACTTCACAGACACATTCTGGGGACACCTGAGTCTTATATTACATATTGTAAAAAGGGGCATAATAGGTCTCCTTTAAATTGATTTTTTATTCTATATTATTCTATATTTGTTTTTATCTGAGAGTAAAATTAATTATAGTCAACCAATTGAAAGCCATCATTTTAAACACTTAATAGGCTTAAAAAGTTATCAGATGTTTGTATTCATTCATTAAGCAGGCCTACAAAACATTAAAAAAAAAATGTATAAAAACATTTTAATTTAAGTGAACTTAAAACAATATTCACAAAAACTCATAATAAATGTCACCTTTAGCTGTGCTAAATGCTGTGTAGTGTGTAATATATTCACATTTTCTATATTATTTAACATTATAATAATGGTAAGTGGTAAATGGTGTTCCATAGGCATTTAACCTAGAAACCATGTGAACACTGAATGCAAACAGATCATGAATTTAACTCTGACTAAAAAAAAATTTTAAAAATCATGCAAAGAAGGGACTTTAGTCCACCACACAAAGCGGTGTTGTTCTTTTAAACGAACAATGTTGTCAACTCATTGAGCCCACCTACACTGCGTGGGCACACTGCAAACTCTCTAAAGCACCTTTTCTCTAAAGTACTAATGAAAAAATAACTTTTTCATCAGCGTCTATGATATTTGATGCACCTGTGCATCTTGTTCCCTCATTAGCGTCATAAGCACTGATGCTCGGGCTCCCTTATGTACTTATTCTGCTACGCTGATAATTCCACATTATTAGATGAGGGAGAACGTGAGCCACCGGCTGCTGGTGTTTGGAGCCGAGCATCAGATCATAACCTCACAGAAAGAGCTGCTGTCTCAGGCTGATTCTGCGCCATCCTTGAGGTCTTGTAAAGATATGAGTGTTTGTTCTTGTAGCATCTGATCGCCTTCTATTCTATCCGGTCTCTTGTGGAGAAAGACACTGTGCCACTGCATTTGGTTGCCTTTTCAATTCAGTTTCAATTCCATGTGCTTTGGTGGCATGATAACACTGCGCATTCATATTGTAAGCATTTGCTGAATGCCGTGAACAGTGATAAAAGGTGAAAAGAATCTAAAGAAAAGAGAAGACAAACTAATAGCGCACCTCTCCACATCACGGCAGAGTTAAGTGCTTTAAAAGTGTAAAGGTTTTAAAATCAGCTAACCCAAAATATGAGCGATAGTAAGCAATACTAATAAGCAAAATTTTGAAAAATAACAACAATACTGAGGGAACAAATACTACTTAAAAATGTCTTCACTAAATTTCCACATCACAAGCATAGAGCAAAAAACTGTTATATAAAATAAATAAATGTAAAATTCAATTAAATAATAAATAAATAAAAATAAAATACAATTATTATACCTACAATTAAATATTTGCAAATGAAATGCTGCTTCCAAACTGCATATTTTGTCAGATTAAGTAATGGAAAAAAAAACCTGTTATATAAAATAAATAAATAAATACAAAATTCAATTAAATAGTAATATAGAATAAAACATTATTATTATTAACAATTAAATATTTGCAAATTAAATACTGCTTGCAAACTGAATATTTTGTCAGAAAAGTAGAGCAAAAACAGCTATCACTGCTTGCAAATTTTGTCACAATACAGCTTCTTGATTAATTCAATGATTTAATTAATACTGATAAAACAAAATAACAGATGATAACATTCATTAGCAATCAATGACTTTACTAAAAAGGAATAAACATTAATTAAACAGCAGCAGTTATGAAGGATAAAATAATGACAAAAATAAGAACTGAAGATTAGTTTGGTGACAGAAAAACAGGGGCAAATCAGATCACCCACTGTCTTTTATCTCCATATTTTATGTTGCTTTAAACAAGTAATATTAAAAATGTCATCACTAACTTTCTGCACCACAAGCGTAGGGCAAAAAAACAATGACATAAAATAAAGAAATAATATAAAATTCAAGGAAATAATAAAATAAAATGAAAATTATTATTATTATTATAATTTAATATTTGCAAATTAAATGCAAATTGCAAAATACAGCTACATTGGAATGATAAAAAAAAATTTAATTCCAATATAACAAAATAAAAGATAACAGTGAAACGTTTACTTGGTAGCAACTAATGAATTCACCAAAAAGGAATACATTTACATTAACTAAGTAACAGCATTTATGAAGACTAAACTAAAGATGAAAATAAGAACTGAAGGTCATTTTAGTGATAGAAAAATGGGGCAGATCAGATCACTCACTGTCTCCTTTTCTGTCTTTCATCTGCATAATTGATGTTGCTTTCCATCACAAATTTCATCCTTTTGTACAATCTCACTCTCTTTCCTCC
>JAFVLL020031597.1:0-12120 GCA_021397915.2 Tor tambroides
TTATTAGGCAAGTAAGTATTTTGACCATATCTTCATTTTTATGCATATTTCTTTAGCTCCACGCTGTATAAACTTGAATGCTTATTGGATTTAGGTGATGTGTATTTGTGTAATGATGGAGGATTTGGCCTAATCAGATCAACACCCTATATCAAAGTTTGCATGATTATTAGACAGCTTATTTTCCTCAGGCAAAATGGGCCAAAAAAGAGATTTCTGCGATAACATGGAATGTCACGGAATATGCCACATTTTGGATGAATAAATCAAAAGTAGGTCAGAACACTTGAATCAAAACGCGATATGGACTATATCTGTGAATATTAAGCTGCAAAAAGACTATATATACACACACACTGTATATGAATCCTGCATGTTCTGCATGTCTGTGAAAATTACTTCATGAGTCACTTCATGAGCATTTTACAATTTCTTTTGAGAAAACTATCATCATATCATATACAGATTTGGTTTCAAAAACAGTATCAGTATCACTGACAGTAATCAGTGTTGAGTTGTACTGTAAGGTGGTGTAAATGTCTCAAAATGATTAACAGTTGAAAACTTTCATTAGAAATCCTCAAAAATACAACTTCCCTAATAATTCTGCACACAGTGTATGAAGCACTGAGACCATTGCTAGTGTTGCATAGATTAAGAGTATCATAATTACATAAATCATATAAAACAATTATAATAAATAATAATCACCAAAGCCATGATTTTATCTTTATTTATTCATTTTTTACTGTGTAGTGCCTTTTAATTTTAAGCAAGAGAACTGGGAGAGTGTCAGAGATGGGTCACTTCGCTCGAAGCTGACTGGTCAAACTCTCTAAAGCAGAACATTACCTGCCCTGGAGCAGGTTAGCTGTAGAGATCAAGCTACTATGACAATGGACAAAGCTAAATGTTTGGCATCCCAGCTTTACAATGATATTAAACTGCTGCCATCAACCCGTTATTTCTTTCACAATGCTGTGCTAATTGTTCTTATTGGTTACACTTTATTCTGATAGTCCACTTTAGACATTCTACTAACTATAAGTAACTCTGTAACTACATGTCAACTAATTCTCATTAATTTTCAACTACATGTCTACTAACTCTCAGTAGGGTAGGTTTAGGGTTAGTAGAGTAAGTTGACATATACTTGCAAAGTTTCTGATAGTCAGTATGTTGTATGTTGTGGACCCATCAAAATAAAGTGTTAGAAGATATTAAGCAGACAGTCTACTAATACTCTAATGACTGCTAGTTGACATGTAGTTGCAAAGTTACTTACTGTTAGTAGAGTGTCTAAAGTGGACTCAAAATAAAGTGTTACCCAAATATGTAAATAAAACTGCAGATTGATGCGTCCGTGACGACATGCTTTGTAATGTTACATGGTTTAGCCAGTATGGAGTATATAGGCAGTATATCTATCTAGTTATAAATGACCTGCATAATGTTGCTTAATGCCTTTTGACATAAAAAAAAAAAGAAAAAAAGAAATGCATTCAGATCGTTGTTACTGGACTTACCGTGTACATTTACTGGTGTTCAGTGATCTTTTTTGTCACTGCAGTGACTCAAACAGGAGCAAAGGTTGGAAAGAGTTCATTCACAACAAACAGAGATCAGTGTTTCAGAAATATGATTTTGTGATAATTCCAAGTTAAAGATTATTTTATTTATTTCTAAAGAGATTCACCTTCATGAGAAAACAGACTGCTCATCCTAGTCGCATACAAGAGCTGATAACAGCAATTAATTTTCAAGCTAATCAAGCTGAATATTTTGATCCAAACACAAGAGGGCAGCAGAACATCGCTTACTGCGTTCAGCACTTAATTCTGTTTGAAAATCAATTTAATAAACTTAAAATCATGACAGAATGATAATTTTGGGCTGAACAATCCTGTTAAGGACTCTTATTCTGATTTGAACAGCTTTCAATAGGAAATCACTATGTAGCTGTTTCATGTGCATAACAAGTGACATAATTATTGATTGGTTGTTTAACATGTATTTTCTAAATCTTTTATAGTCCATGAGTTTAACACATGTTAGAGTAGAAGGGAGAGTGGTTTGTGAGAAACCTTTTAAAATGAAAATGAGAATTTCCAGCTGTTGAGCCACTTTATTATAATAATAATAATTATTATTATTTTAACCCCTTAACTGTCACTCTCATTTTTGAACGTAGACACTAAGTTGTACTATCCAAACTTATAATTTTATAATTCATGAACGAAAATATTTTGTAATATGATTTTTATGTTCCATTTTCATGGTAATGCAATGTCTGATTTTAAAATGGCTTTCAAATGATGAATTTTGAGATTTTTAAGTTTTCAGTTGATATATAATTTCTGATGATTACTAAAGTGTGACAGAGAAAAAGGCAACGAAGAAGACTTTTTTGTGACAAAGGTCAGAACTCCTGTTATAATGTAGATTTTTCAGGTGTGCTCTTTTCCTACATAATTATTAAAAAAAAAACAGTGGTAAAATATCTATTTAGGAGTCTTAGACCTTTCCAACGATATATAGTTTGTCATGATTAATTTAGGAATTGTAATACAGCGAAGTAACCTTAGGCGTCCCGTATACGGGACGGTGACAGTATTAAACAGTTTAACACAATCAGTGACAAAAAGATACAGGAGATCAGTCTTTAAAAAATAAAAGTGGGACAAAAATGAAATGACAAAAGCACTACAACCTTTAAAATAATTACTTTGAGGAGTCTGATGTCAGACTATAAGTGGTCTATATGAGTGGTCAGACTATAAGCTGCCTTACATCAGACTGCTGCCTCTTTTACTATGGGTTCTCTGAAATCTGAAAAAAGAAAACATGTCACCAAACAGCAGGTCAATTCAGCTGTCATACATACAGTCACATTCTGGAATGTTAATATGTTAAACACAATATAATTCACTTTTAGATTGCTCAACACAAAAACATTTACAACGATTAATGTTTAATGACTCATTAAATTATATTTAATCTGTTTATCTCACTTCAATACTAATACAGTTTCTACAATTAACATTTGTAAATAGATGCTCAGGCCTAGTCCACATGGGTATTTTTATAAATGGATTTTTTTCCTGAAAAATTTTGTTTCTGAAAATCTTCACCCTGGCAGGAGTTTTCAAAAAGGTTCGGTTTCAGTGACGTGATACTGCGTTTGTGTGTGGACGAACGGCCAAACCGCACAGAAAAGCTGCAGTTTTGAAAATGTGTTGGTGTTGTTTTCTGGTGCTAAATTTCCTACACCTTCTGCCTCATTTCATTTATTCTCAGGTTAGGTAAAGTAAGTCAAATCTGTCCTATCTCATAAGCATCTAAGTTCATACTTACCAAACAGGTCACAGAAGACTTCTCCGTGGTCTGCTCTTAGCTATAAATCAGTGCCAGGGAGGCAGACTTGTGTTATATAAATACAAGTCAGTTTATTATTACAATTAGTAAGTAAGCAGTACAAATATTCTACGACTGCTGTATATAAGTATTAAATAAAGTATAAATATGAGAAAGTTGTTTGCTCGAGGCAATATCAGTGATGGTTCTGGTGCCGGAGAGCTCTTCAGGTGGTCTCGAAGCAGCATCTGATTTCATCATCGCACTTCAGTCTCCTCATTTTTCTTCTTCGGGATTCTTTGCTCTGCTGTCTTCTACGCTTCATCTGAAACACACCAGCTGAGGTACTGTCCACCTTCTTTTTCTTTAAAGATCTTCTTTAAAGCTCATCTCTAGCTATACTCTTGCTAATACATGTTATAAACATTTTCGGTAGCACTTTATTTCGATAGTCCACTTTAGACATTCTACTAACAGTAACTAATTATACTGTAATGCTGACTGGCTACAGTCAATGGTTAAATATTCAGGGGAAAAAACTATTTTATAGAGACATCGGTAGTATTGATATCAGTGATGCTGGCCTTCAATCATAAACAAGATGCCATTAAAGAAATATTAAAAATATACTGTCTTTATGTTGTTTGTACATTGTACATTTGAAGATGTAAAAGTTGAAAGTAACTTTGCAACTACATGTCAACTAGCAGTCATTAGAGTATTAGTAGACTGTCTGCTTCATACCTTCTAACACTTTATTTTGATGGGTCCACAACATACAACATACTGACTATCAGAAACTTTGCAAGTATATGTCAACTTACTCTACTAACCCTAAACCTACCCTACTGAGAGTTAGTAGACATGTAGTTGACATGTAGTTACAGAGTTACTTATAGTTAGTAGAATGTCTAAAGTGGACTATAAATGATTAAAACAAAAATGTGTGGTGTTTTACTTAATGAACCACTTTCTAAATAAAACAATTACATGTGTAGTGTCTTTCCTGAAAAACTACTTTCTCAATAAAACAAATACAATAACATGTGCAGTGTCTTTCTTAACAAACCACTTTCTTAATAAAACAGTTACAATAACATGTATCTTTCTTAATAAACCATATTCTTAATAAAACAAATACAATAAAATGTAGCAGTTACATAATTGCCCATATGAGGCTTTTCCAGGAAATAAACAAAATAATACACTATTAGACATATTAACTAACTACATTAAACAATGAGGCAGGGTAATTGTATTCTTATGCATATTACACAACAGTATGGACAGGGCCTCAATGGCACCAGTGTCCAACCTTGAGCTGAGTTTATCTCCAGCCCTAATTAAACACACCATTAGGAGCACTGAGAACTTCTAGGCGGGTATGTTGCTGCTAAATTCTGCATGGCTGTGTCCGAAATCACATACTCTTATAAGTAGGTATTTCTTGAATAAGTAATTTGTGACTGCAAAAAGAGAATGTTCTATATCGGGATTCCTCAGATCCAGTCCTGGAGGGCCACTGCCTTGCAGAGTTTAGCTCTGACCCAGATCAAGCGCACTTACCTGTGATTTTCTAGGGATCCTGGGGCCTGTTCCATAAGGCTTATTTGGCAAATCTGTGTTATGGAACAGGCCCCAGAAGACCTTGATGAGCTTGCTCAGGTATGTTTGTGTAGGATTGTTTAGAGCATTGGCCAATTTGAGGAACCCTGTTTTATATAGTCTGAATGTGTGTAGTCTGAATGTCATCTGGATGTATCTGGCCATGCTGTCATTGTCAGTTGCATTGCATCACAGCCATTTATAAATCCTCTCCTGTGGCCTCATGTATATCGTATGCACACTCCAGAATCATGTTGGAAGTAGTACATCCAGGTACTTTTTGTCTACTCTTTTATGAGTACTGTGAATTTGGACATACTTCTTTTGTCACGTACTGTTTTTCACCTATAGTAGGGATGTATGCATTTTCGAATGCAGCCCATGAACTCTGCATGGCCTTCTCTGAGTTACGGCCATTGCAGGAAAAAATTATGGGATGTATACGTTAGCCTATAAATAAGACAATAAACTGCAGATTCACCTTCTGTAGACCTTATTCTCCTTAAATATCACATAATAGCCATTCCACTTTCTCATAAATGCAAAAAGTAGTTTTTGTGATTGTTTTTCAGTGGGAACAGGCTAAACTGAATGGAGAACAGTTACATTCATCACATTTAACCCTCTGGGGTCTGAGGTGATTTTAGGGCCCTTGAGATGTACTGACATGCCCTGACATTTGTGCTTATATCAGCTACTTATAACATACTATTGGCCAAAACCCTGATTGTTTTCTTTATTTTCCAAAAGCACAAAGTTTTGTTGTTATTGTGAGTGTACACAAATAAAAGTAGACACTTAACAGTTTCGATTGATGTATAACATTAATTTGTGTGACCAAAATCAACAAAGTATTTTTAGTGTCTTTTGCACTGATCTTAAAAAAACTGAGCTGGTATCGCCGGCGATACCGTCGACCCCAGGGGGTTAATACTGATTGAGGAAAATGAATGATTACCTAATGAAGCAATAATCAGGGAGTAGAAGATAAATCCCAGGATAGCATCAGATCACAGGTCAGGCGATCATGCAGTCAACTACAACTCAACGTATTACCAATGTCACCATTTTTAGAGTGTGCTTCTCATTTCTCTAAAGGAAAGAGAGCAAGGTGCTATGCAAGCACTGAGTATAGATCTAAGATATTCCTGCTCATGTTCATGTCATTTGCACTTCAAGAAATCTGCTTCATGTTGTTGAAACTTTAATCAGTAAATTCCTAATAAATATCATGGTTACACTTTCTGTTTATGATCTCCTTTAGACATTCCATAGTGTTGCACGCACATGCCAGGTAACAGTTTTAGCTGTGTATTAGTAGACTGTTAGGTTACAGTCAGAATAAGTTGACATGTACTTGCAAAGGTACTTATAGTCAGTAGAATGTCTGTTCGGGAGCATCAAAATAAAGTGTTAGCAGATGTTTAGCAGACAGTCTACTAATACTCTAAAGAGAGTCAGTTGGCATGTATTACTAAAGCAAATATGTAGAAAAATATATGATTCAAACACTTTAATAACTTTTTAAGTGAATGTACCTAAATGCAGTCAGTAACAATACAGTTCAAACGCAAAAACAAACCCGTAAAACAAAAGAATAGAGAAATAATCAAGTAGATGCACAATTGTTTGAAGTTGTGCCAGAGAATTCATGTGAATTTGTGAGATGATTCAGCAAACAAGACTTCTGTAGAAGATGCAACTGTTTTCTCTTTAATGAGCAAGCATCAATACTGAGAAGTGCTATTAGCCCTACTATTGTAATACAACTACCCTGTAAAACAACTACTCTTTTTTTTTAATAATACGTGTATTATTCCATTTTACAATAGGACAATTATATTTCTGTCTTAATTTCTTCACTTGCAAGTTTAATTAGATTGTAGCCTTTTGAGATTTGATAAGGACACTAAGCAATATTGCTCTTTTGATTTTAGTTCGTTTGACAGATGTTTTGCCAAAGCAATAACTTCAAAACCATTTTCTTTGTAAAAAAAAAAAATATGTAAAAAATATTTTCCATTCATTATGAAACTGTGGCAGCCACCAAAGCAAGTACTTATTGGGAAACACCGGGCTGCATTTCAAATTCGTCTGTGAGGACCGAAATAATATTATTGATTGATTGATAAGGAAAAACTATTATTCTCGTTTGTTGTCCATTCAAATAAAATTCAAATGAAATTGCATGCCTTCAGATGTGTCTCCTGTGTATATAATGCTGGTTCGGTGTATTTAGAAATGAATTTTTGTGATATTTTCTGTTGCAGCACATATTGATAGGGAATGAATGAATGAGGAAGGAACAGAAAATTGTGGTGACATAATCGGCAATGTCATACCAAAATGACTTGTGTTTTTGACAAGTCTCTGTCTTCAAGTTCAAGTCCCGAGTCAATTGTTCACGAGTCCAAGTTACGTCACAAGTCATTTTTTCCACTCGAGTTCCCACAAGTCAGTGAAAAAAAAGTTTGAGTGTACGTTGTGTGAAAGTGCTCGGAGGCGGTAGAAGGGGCGTGAGGATCTTCAGGTGGAGCTTCAGAGCCGGTGATAAAGATGATGTTGCTGCTGGAGGAGTTTCATTCATTCAAGCGGCACCGCGAGCAGCTCTCCGCCCATCTCACACACTCCAGCAGCTGTAACTCAACACTTCACTCCACAAATGGCCAAAGCAGTACCTCAGCTACATTTTGGCTTTTCTGGGATTCGTGTGTCTCATCGTATCCACGGCCATGGCATTCGGCGAAGGCAACAGCGAGAAGGGTAAGGTCTGGCGCTCCTGTGGGCAGAAGCAGTGCAATACGAGCGCGAGCGCGCCTCAGTGTGTGTGAGCCGCTTATTAAAAGTCAGGCAAATAGCGCAAATTCTTCAGTAGATGTTCAGTACGATTACTGAAAATTACCAGGATGTAAGAGTTGAAAGTTAAGTTGGAACTGTATTTGTGTAACAAAATGTGAATACAAAAAAAAGATGTTTCCATCCCTCATACACTGAAATTGAAAATATTTACGTGCTTTTCATAGCCAAACAGTGTGTTTACTGGCTTGATTGACATGTACAGCTTAAAATATTAAACTATATAAATCAGGTTACATCAGGTTATATCAGTTATTGGAGTTAACTAAAATTTAAACCATAAACAAATCATATTTTTGTAACTGAAATAAAATATAAAAACTTAAACTTATTTTATTTGAGCTAATTGTCAAAGCAAAATTTCTCATTTAGTTTTATATCGATGTACTAAAGTTACTAAAACTGAAAATAAAATCTACATAGACATTTAACAACAACAAAACCTAATAAAAATGACAAAAACACACAACAAAATTACTAAAACTTTAAAATAAAAACAACAGAAAACTGAAAATTTTGACAGGTATTTTCATTTCAGAGCAAGAGTGACCATCTTTATCTTTATGTATCAAATATACACTGTATAAAGTGGGTGAAAATGACCCTCTTTTGCATTTCTTCTATTTAATACAAAATGTCTCATTTCAAATTAACAGCATAACAATTGAATAAACTGAAAAATCCAACAGTCACATGATCAGTGACACTCATTTGCTTACTTTTGATTAAGCAGTGCATTTACATTTTTTAAGCCTTAAAGTTTCTTGTTTCTTGTCAGGTTTAAACGAACAAACCCAGAGTGTTCATGAATAAGTTGCTGTGATGTTATGTTACATTATGTGTTGTGATGTTATGATGTGATGTGATATGTTGTGATGTGTTGTCATGTGTTCTGATGTTATGTGTTGTGATGTTATGTTATGTGTGTCTCAGAATTGATTAAAGGGGCTCACAGTTTAATGATCGCCTCCATCTTAGCGTGCGGCCTTGGTCTGGTGATCGCTGCCGTTGGCATGTGCACCACCTCCCTGTCTGACAAAGAAATTCCGAAGAAAGCTGCGGCTGGACTCTTCATCTTTGCAGATATGTTGATATTTACTCTCTGTAGAAACAAATCTAGAGAATCTGCTCAATAAAACTAAGGCAACCATTAGCACTCAGTTTGTGTGGTTGGATTTCATCACGTGTTGAGTGACGATAAAACAACTAAGACACACTAAAAGAAATTATGCAAGTCCACCTAACATTTGTCAATGCATTACACAACCAATTATTTACTTAGAATCACTTATAAAAAGTGGGTAATATGAAGTCTTATTTGTTATTGTTTGTTTAAAATAGCTTCTGTAGACTGCATAGCCGATGTTTGCAATGAACAAGTAAGAAGAAGTTACTTATCATTGCACAGATAATGCTGTATTAAAACCCAAATTCACATATCCGCCCACAACCCAACCACACACTCCGGTCTTCAGCACAATAAAAACTTCAATATAACACACACTCCCTTAAATGTCAGACATAACTGAACATTAAACATTAATATGTCTTTTACTTTACTCAAAGACATCAGATAACACTTAAATTCAACATTTACTCTCCTGATCCAGCCTTAATCAAAGCATGCTGGGGACTAAACATCCACGGTCCAGTTTAATTATTACTGCAAAGATGATTCAGGTAGTTTCAACTCAAGTAAATTTACCAAGCACCAAAAATCATTTTTACAGCACTTATATTCATTAAGAAATTACGTATTTGTCATTTGGAGAATTAACAGAGATGTGAAGTGCTGAGCTTAAAGTGATAGTTCACCTAAAAATTAAAATTTTGTCATAATTTCCCCTCATGTTGTTCCAAACCTGCATGAGTTTCTTTCTCATACATAAAAGAATATATTTTGAAGAATGTTGGCAACCAGTTATTGGTCCCCACTGACTTCCACAGTATGAAAAGATTACTATGGAGGTCAACAGGGACCAGCAATTGTTTGATTACCAACACTCCTCAAAAAAAAATAAAAATTGTGTTCAATAGGAGAAAGAAAGTCATAGAAGGTTTGAACTTGAGTAAATTATGACATAATTGTAATTTTTGGGTGAACTATCACTTTAACCACGTCTGGCAAACAAAGTAATTAAACAATTAAAATAGGTCTGTTCACGTGCAGCATGTTCATGTTAGATCTCTTCTTATTTCTATAAGGGTTTGTGCTCTCATTGCCACAGCCTTGTATGGAACAAACATAGGAAAGGACTCCGATCCATCTACTTCTACAAATGCAAGGTGAGCGTCAGGAGTTTACTCTAGTAAAACACTGAATGTAGTAAGTCTATTGACGTGTGTGCTGTAAACTGTGAGGTTTCATAAATATATACCACTAATATCTTCATTCTTAACTGCACAACAGTACATAGGTAAATATCAATTTACTGATGTATTATTAAGCATTACTGATTTACTGATGGTATCCATCCAAAAATTGTGTAAATTGTTATTGATTTATTATTGCCTTGAAGATTGGTGTCTTTAATCGTTGTGTGTGAAGCTCCACATGTCACATGGCTGCGCTGTGATGATGCGGTCAGATGGATGTTGTGAGCTGATGTTGATTGTGTGCACACAGCGATGAGATCAGGAAGGTGCTGGGGGTGAGCGGGAGTGCGTTGGCTCTGATCCTCATCAGCGGGATCATGCTCTGCTGTAGCTCCTGCTAAACCTGCTGGGAAATCCTACCCACCTCCCCGCACCGCAGGACGCCCAGGAACAGACCGCGTGTGAACCCAGTCAGAAACAGCTCATGAACACAACACATGCAGCATCTGTCTGCTGTCTACCAGTGATGGGCCAAGCAGCTTTGGCTTCCTTGAGTTATGAATTGCTTTACCACCAAAATTTCTCATGTGGTTTCTATCAATGTGTTTCTTTGTCAATATTCAATAATAAAAGAAGTTTTGATAAATACATGTTCTGCACTGATGTTATTGAAAAATTCATTGTTGGCTTAAAGCTGAAGCGTGTCATTCCCACTAGTGTCACTAGTTTACTGAACATGCCCACAGTCTGCCATTGGTGGGTCACACTGATAGCTCCGCCCCAAACACAAATCATTGGTTGAGTCCTTAGCTTTGCTTCCATCCAAAGTTGCGAATTAAACTTGTGTGAAAAATTGGAATATCGAATAAGACATCTGTGGATAAAGCACTGTTTCCATTCCATGTGTTCAAGAGAATCAGCACTTACTGGTAATTGGTGCAAAGTATCAGTAATAAAACAATAAAAAGTTGCCGCATCCAGTGAAGTCTGTGACTACTTTCCCCTACATAATAAATGAAGAAAGGCAATAACAATGCTGTCGCGTTTTCTTGTGTTTGGATGCCTGATGTTTGAACACAATCATGTGCAATTACACCAAATCATTTTAATGGCAGACTTTGGCTTAGGCATGTCAGAATTATTAATTATAGCATTGGAGATTGTGTGCAATGAGATTTATTTGCTGATTAGTCCAGTTATCCAGTCATATCATTTGCTGAGGCAAAATCATGTGTTTTTTTGTTGCGCATCCAGGAATTTATTTGGTAAATGTTTCAGTCGTAGTTTATGGGTATGCCTTCTTACTGAATAAAAAATAAACAAAAATCTGCCTCAGTTGAGGGCTTGAGTTTTTAATGCACATTTTAAAACTTGATTTTCGTCTAGGTCTTTACAGGATTCTTTTAAGCATATCCCAAGATAACCAGGATTTTGAACTAAAATTTCAAAACCATAAAAAAGCACACCCATATCCCTAAACAAGTGGTTCCCAAACCTGTCCTGGAGCACCCCCTGCCCTGCACATTTCGTATGTCTCTCTAATCAGCCACACCCAATTTAGTTCTAGCAGTCTCTACTAAGTCAAGTCAAGTTGAGCTTTATTGTCATTCTGCTGCATGTGGGGACATACAGTGGAACGAAATGTCGTGCCTCACAGGACCAGTGCTACATAAATACAGACATACAACAATGAAGTAAAACACTATAAACCTATACACAACTAACCTACTGACAGATTTTGACTATATACTATATATAAATGGTTACCTACACATAAACTAAAAAATACAAACTGTAGAAATGCTTCACAAATACTGTACATGTGCAGAGAGAAACATTGTGAGTCAAGCAGCTGGCTGGGGAACAGTACAAGATGATCTGTAGTGCATGAGCGTGTAAACATACATATAATTGCTGAGTCTTTTGTAGGATTGTGTACACACAGCAGTGTGTGAAAAGTGTCTAGTGCGCATAGAGGAGAGTGTGTTA
>JAFVLL020031598.1:0-2500 GCA_021397915.2 Tor tambroides
GTGAGTGAGTGAGTGAGAGAATGTGTGTGTGTGTGTGTGTGTATATATATATATATATATACATATATATATATATATATATATATAGTGTGTGTGAGTAGGATACGGGTGGTCCGCTTACCAACAGACTTGGGTCTCTCAGAGAACCGGACGGGGTGGATCTCACAGAGACCAGAGGAGTCAGACGAGCCGACAGGAGACAGACCCTCAGCCTGCTCTGAGAAACCTGACAGAAAACACACACCAATTGAAGATAACAATTTAGATTTTTTAACGTTTAAGTAGTCAACCTAAAAACATAACTACAACGTAATTCAACTATCATTCTCTTAACCATCTTGATAACCATCTGGTTAAATAAAGTAAAGAACATATAGAGTTCAACATGAATAAACATAAAACATTTACTTGTTAAATATCATTTCAGAAAAGATGCATGAAATATGAAGCCAAATATTGTCTTAGACATCCTATATGTTCATAAACAATATAAATTAAGAAAAATGCTAAATATTTCTTAGCTACAATGTAGACATTCAGTTCTAGAAGTCAAGGCAATTCAAACTCTTCCCGACGGTCAGTATAACAGCAGCGAGAGATGATTATTAACAGTAAATGAAAACAGCAGCAGCATCATGCAAACATCAAATATCAGACGTACAGTAATAGTTCTGCACAGCTTTCTGCTTTTACAGTGTTCTTCTATTTAAATTTGGACGCGTTTGGCCGTTGTATCGCGTCTTTTGCAGCGTCGCACTCATGAAACCGTGTCAAAAAATGTGGCGTTTAGCACTGGGAGATTGGCAGTGTGTCAAATTGTAACGTTTGCTAATATTTTTATGCAAAACCACAATTCCTTGATTTAAAAAAATAAATAAAATTGTGGCAAAACATTCAAATGAATCAATAAAATCTGAGAAATCGCCCAGCCGTGCTAAAGAAAAGCACTGAATTTGAGATAAGAGATGATGTAGAGTCAGACTTTACTATGGTAAAACAAACTCTGATAATCAGGACACAAAGTGATGTTCTCTCGTATCACTCTGAAGGGGTTTATCTTTCAATAATGACTGCTTATGAGATGGTTATGTTCCAAATAAACAAATTAATGAATGTGAAATATTGATTAGAGAGTAAATGAATTAACTCTGAGCAGGAAGAGAGTCTGTCAATATATGAGAGATATGAAACACTGTACAATGGAGGAAATCATTGAGACAAGCATCAGTTACACAGTTTAATGCCATCAGACACCAATACAGACTGCATCAGTTCATATTGCTCAGCTTCATTGGTTCTGGAAGGCTTTTCCCATTCATAGGGATTTTAAAAAGTCTTCTTTTAAGAGTTATGAGCAACAAACCAAAACAACCAGCTATGAGGAAACTTTCATTTGAAGCAAAAAAGTATTTGAAAATCGGACAGAGAGACGAAAACCTGTGAACTTAAGACTTAAATTAATAAAAGAACTACAATCCCATGAAGCATCGCCAATGACAATCAAAATAAAAACAATGGAGAAATGTAATGTAAAACTGTGCATTCAAAGATGAATGTTGATTATAAATACCTAGCAAACAAACAAAAAAAACAAAAACAAAAAAAATGACCTATGAGCTAAAAATGACCTAATTTTCTTAGATTTTGGCATTTATATATAGGAAAAACATTCCTATATATGAATACCTCATTCATTCACTCATTCATTAAGTTATGAAAATGAAATATCTGAATGTTCTCTGAATGTTCAAAACATGCAGTTTTTTAATGTTTTAAAAATATTTTCTCATTAAGAGAACATTCAATTGTATCATTTTGCAAACATTATGGAAACGTTACTTTTGAATGTTCTCGGAATGTTCTGAAACAAGCAGCAACATTTAAAAAAAACGTCAGATGGAACTTCAACTATAACATTTCAGGAAAAAATGTTCCATGAACGATGTATAAAAAAAATGTTTAAGTGCTAAAGTTTTGAGAACATTATTAAAGACCAGATTAACATTCTAATAATGTTACTGGAAGAATGTTTGTTCACAACGAAAATCTTGCCAGAACGTTCCCTGTTAGTGTAGTACAGAAACAATATATTTTAAGTTTTCAAATACAAATAATTAAAGCATTCAAGTTTAGGTTTACATCATTCACAGTGTTTCATGGAAGATTCTTATCCATGATATTGTGGTTGATATTTCATGGGTTATAAACCAGAAATTCAACTATTGAACACTTATTTAAAAAAAAGTAGAAATAATGCGTCATCAAATGGCGTCATCAGAAACAAATAACACTGTAGGTCTGTCTTTATAAGTTACTTTTAAAAATCAATTCCACTATGGAGAAAATTAATGGGATTTCCACTTCGAGGACCAGCTGTTGCGCTCTTTTGGATCACAGAATGACAGCAGTGGCCAATCACAGTGGAGTATGATGTGATAATGTGAACAGTATCCATACCTGAGACGTCTCGAGTGTCTTGAGCATCAATAGGGGGCTCCAC
>JAFVLL020031598.1:12500-17377 GCA_021397915.2 Tor tambroides
TTTCTCTGGTGTAATAAATCTCTGAAACCAAACTTTTTAACTTCCCCACCATGTTAGTTTTCTGTGGGCCAATAAATCACTGATGACAAATGAACATGTTTCTCTGAGGAAGATGAGAGTTTTCTTACATTCTGCTCATGATAGACTACAAACTTCAACAAATGTTTCTCTGAGGAATATGAAAGTTACACTGTAAAAAAAATGATTTTTCAAAGTCATAAATGAAAGATTGTTGGAGTATGTTTCACAAGAAAATACTATTTCTTTTCACGTTTAACTCAAATGGTTCACGGGTGTTTTTGTAATTTCTGAGTGAAAATTGTTTATACACCCAATTGTTCAGTGTATTCATATATTCCAGTCACGATACACGACAAACTTCAGTCTGAAGGACCAAAACAACATGAATGATCCAGAGAACTGTTCTGCTTTACTCAGAAATATACAGAGAAGAAACACTACTATTGTTTTACTAGGACAATACCACATCAAACAAAAACTATAAAACAATCTGATGCTGTGCCACTTTTCTGTGTTTGGGTGTATTACTGTGTGAAGATTCAATAAGTAAAACATCAAAATAAAAACAAAATAAGAATATGAAAGTTACACTAAAACTTTTTTTGAAGTTGTAAACAAAACAGATTATTGGAGTATGTTTTACAATAAATTAACATGTTTCTCTGAGGAATATGAAAGTGACAATGAAAAAAACTTATTTTTAAAGTTGTAAATAAAACAGATTATTGGAGTATGTTCTACAATAAAATACAGTTTCGACTTCAAAATGCCACATTTAATTGCATGCGTTTGTGTGTGGGGATTTTGATAAATCAATATATATATATATATATATATATGTATATATATATACTGCGCATATTAATAAATTTTTGATAAATTTTATAGATAAATTTTCCAGCAATTTCTTTGTGAAAATTGTTTCTACACAAATTTTTTTTTCAGTGTATTCTTAACAAATTAACTTGTTTCTCTGAGGAATATGAAAGTTAGACTGTAAAAACTTATTTTTCGAAGCTGTAGCCTTCATGAAACAACAATTTCACGAATGATCTTGACTAGTTCTGAAGACACTTTATACTAAAACGTAGCCTACTATTATTCCACTACTGTTTCTAGAAGAATCCCACAAAACTACTGAAACACAATCTGAGACTGTGCTGCTTTTCTTGATGGGTGTATTATTATGTGAAGATTCAATAAGTAAAACATCTCCCTAACGCATTTCATTACTTAAACCCATTCACCCAGTAGTTTAAGTAGTCTTTACTAATACAGAACATAAAGAAGGCTGACCGGCGGGCTCCGCGGGTTCGGCTCGTCGCTCGGCCGCTCGGCTCTTTTCGGCTCGGGTTCGGGTTCCGGTTGGAGGAGCGCGAGGGCACCGGCGATCAGAGCCTCTTGTCGCCGTTTGAGCAGCTCGAGCTCGCAGATTCCCGCCAGACTGAGCTCGAGCCGCTGCTTTTGCCTGCTGCGCTCCGCCAGAGAGAACAAACGGAACATTATTAACGACTCCTTCACCACAAACTCAACGTTAAACTACACCGACAGCCGTTTTCAACGAAGGAACCGTGGTATCCATGATAAAATCCTGTCCGTTTGAGAGAGCGTTAACGGCTCCGGTGCTCGCGAACTGCGGCTGGATTCCAGTTTCTCAGCTGTCAAGAGCTCATTAGCATATTCCGCTTTTTATTGGCTACGGATTTTCGCTGCAAATGAATGTTTTTAATATCCCCGCCCCCTTGAGACGCAGATGATGGACTTGAAAGTGCTGATACTGATACTAAAAGTGCATTAATAAAAAGTTATTGGACAGTAAGATTTTTAATGTTTTTTTTTTTTAAAGAAGTCTCTTCTGTTCATCAAGCCTGCATTTATTTGATCCAAAGTTCAGCAAAAACAGTACAATTTTTTAAATATGTTCGCTATTTAAAATAACTGTTTTCTATTTGAGTGTATTTTAAAATGTAATTTATTCCCGTGATTTCAAAGTAAATTTTTTAGTATCATTACTCCAGTCACATGATCCTTTAGAAATCATTCTAATATTCTGATTTGCTGCTCAAAAATATATTGTTATTATTATTATTATTATTATTATTATTATTATGTTGAAAATAGCTGAGTAGAATTTTTCAGGTTTCTTTGGTGAACAGAAAGCATTTATCTGCAATATAAATATTTTGTAACATTATAAATGTCTTTATCAACACTTTATTTAGCTTCCTCACTAAATAAAAGTATTAATTTTTATGACTCCAAGCTTTTGAATGGTATAGTGTATAATGTTACAAAAGCTTTTTATTTCAGATAAATGCTGATATTTGGATCTTTCTATCAAAGCTAAAAAATGTACTCAACTGTTTTAAATATTATTAATAATAATAATAATAATAATAATAATGTTTCTTAAACAGCAAATCAAGCTTGGTGAGCAGAAGAGACTTCTTTAAAAAACATTAAAAATCTTACTATTCAAAAACTTTTGATTTAGTATTTACATAATTATTTGACATTTTATTTTCATTAATAAACTGAATGGTATGAATGTTTTAAAGACGAGAAGTTTAAGCTTAAAAAAGAATTATATTATACATCTAATTAATGAGAAAAGCTTAGTGTTGAGCTGGTGTTTTATGGTGTTAGTGCGCCACCTGGTGACTATCTGAACTTCTGTCAGCACTTTCATCAGCTCACATGATCATTAATTAGACATTTACATAAATGATATCAGCTGGCAAGCATGCTCTCAAAGTAATTTAACTTTGACAAACGCTTCATTTACAGTTTATAAAAATAAAATATGTTCAAGAAAAAAAACAAACAATCAATTCAAACTATTCAAAATTTACTAGGAAAATTAGCAATGAGCTTAAAGTATTGCATTTTTGTCGCATTTGTATATACGAGCATTAATTTATTTAAAGAGTTTAGAATTTCATTTAATTCTTTAGATTGTAAATTAATATCTCTGTGTCTTGATATTAAATTCTGGTATATTATATTTAGTATTTATAGATATTTATTTCAGGACTGAGGTTCAGTGTTAGGATGCATTTACTCAGTGTAAAATTAATGTAAATATTACCCTGAGTGTAGTGATGCGCCTCAGCTCCAGCAGAGGGCGCGCACGCGCAAAAAATCATCTTGCTGATAGACGCTCCAAGGACTTTAAGAACAACTCGTGTTCTTTAATATGAAGTGAAGCGGCAAACACGCGGAAATTTGTGAATAAATAAAATTAGAATGCGCTGCAATTCAAAAAGATTGATGTAATTGTAACTTTTAACTAGAAAAGTACAGCTTGTCAGGACAAAGCATATTATGTTGATTTGATGAAGCCTATTGGAAAGTTCTGCAAAGTTTAAAATACCTTGACAGACAGACAGACAGACAGACAGACAGATAGATAGATAGATAGATAGATAGATATGAAGCTTAAATAAACTTCTGTCAATTAAGAGTTTCTCCACTACTGAGGATTGGTTCACAAGTAGTCTAGTTTTTCACATTTCTCTATATCGAGGACATTCGGCTAGAGCACTGCGCATGCGCGGCAGTGTTTTCTTAATCCGGTTCCCGCTGAATCTGAAAGTGAACCGCCCACTACTGCGATTTCTGTGTCCACTTCCGCCCGCTCCCGCAAACATTTTAATACTGGATATAATTTTAACGCATCAGGGAGCTGTTATCAATAGCCTATGCGGGGTATTATTGGGATTGAGATCCCGCGGGACTCAACGCAAATCTCGCGGGAGTGGGCGGTTGAAAAACATATTGCGCGGGTCCAGCCTTCCCGCGTTTTGGCGCATAACAAGAATAATTGAGTTCAATAAACCCTAAGCAGTCGCGAAACCAAAACTGAAAGTGAACAGCAAGCGCTCATTTAAAAGCGATTTCAATACCCCGCATTTTGATAGCGCACAAATTATAGACATATACAATCAGGGTGGATTTGTAGGGGGGATGGGGGGATTTCCCCCCTTCTGGTCTGGACCCGGGTACTCCACCAACCACCAACAGAGCATATAAAATACCAAAAATAAAAAAAATATTTTTTTAAACATCAGCAAGTAAAATACTGCAACATGACAACACAAACAACAATAAAATCAGAGAGCATAATAGAGAGCGTCTGGGTTTTGTGATCCTGGTTCAGGCGCCTCAATCTATACCGGGCTTTTCAGAAATTCAGCACGCTATTACGATATTTCACAGTGAGATTAATACACAATGTTTTTTTCTCAAAACTCACTCTACTGTGACCTAATGCAGATATTTTATATAATAAACTGACCCATTAACTTTATTATGAGACAGAACGCAGTTTACCATTACAGTCATGTAGGAATTATGATCAGGCAATATTGACTGATAGATCGGCAGAGAATCGTCTTTCTGCGAGTCATTAAGAAATCATGGTTCAATTCTATTTAAAGAAATCTGAGGTAAATGTGTGAATACACAGTGTGCGCACTTTTGGAGTAAATGTTTGTATGTTGTGTAGCACTGGTCAAAATAAATGGAAGCAAATGCAGTTGAATATGTACAGGATTGTGTCACGTTATTCTGTTCAAAATATCAACTCCTGATTGATTTATAATTCCTGGCAGAAACAAGAACGGTTAGTGTCACTGTAACCAAGTATTATCATAAACAGTGGTCAAATATTGAATCTGTCTAATCTCAAGGTCAAATCAGAAAATTTACAAATGGCCACGCCCATTTTTACGTCAAGAAAAAGGTGGATACAATAGGCCTGTTTGAGAAGAGCAAAATCTGAGCAGAACCGATCACCGGTGATCACCGCGAGATGCATGCCGGTGTTGTACCGAAATCCGACCCCCCGTTGTACC
>JAFVLL020031599.1:0-24989 GCA_021397915.2 Tor tambroides
TTGGACGGCGATTGCAGGGAGGGTGGGACGTTCGCTTTCAGTGCTATCAGGCTAAAGTTAGCATTTTCCGAAATGTCCCACTACACCTTTAACTGTCATGAAAATTATTATTATCTAGATGGGTTACAAGCGCGTATTATAGCTATGGTTACCAGTGGTGCTCAACCTCTTCATCTGAATTTGAATATTAAATGAGAGCTGCTCAGGCGGACTATCGCTAAGGTAAAGTACCCGTTTATATTTGTATTTAGCCTATTTATTTTACCCTAGTTCGCACGATTGTGTGGATAGCTGTATTTTATGATTCCATATAGCACCGGTATTTTCCATGCCAAGTAACTGTCAATTCTGTCTTTTTAGTCCGGCTCTGCCTTTTTTCTATTGTCTCACTGAAGTCCTTGATCATGGCGTGACCCTGTCTCAAAATAGCCATGTAATAGCATGTGTTGTTAGCTCTACCTTATCTCTCTCTCTCTCTCTCTCTCTGCTTGAATAATTCAGATAAAGGAAAGAAAGGACTCAATTAAGTGCATTTCTCCATTGGCCTAAAACCTGTGCTCAGTGCTTCCACCATCCAAGCACTAATGATTATCATGTGAGAATGTGTGTTTATCTGTGAAGAGGGAGAAATAATGATGATTAACACTAAATAAAAACTTCAGTATATTTAAATTAGGCTACACATACTCTCTTTTCCCTTTCCTCATTGTTGTTGAATATTTCTGTTTAGCCCACTAACACTAAATTGTACAGAGATTTCCCATAGTACTTGTGCTATTTCAAAGAAAAAAGAATCAGAACAACATGAGGTTGAATAAATTATGACAGGGTCACACTATAACACCCAAAACGCCCTGAAGATGACTCTCTTGACCTCTCCAATCTGTTTGTGTGTTTTCTGAACACACATGCGTCCATGTTCCGACTTTGAAACTATATCCACACAGCACAACCCTGCCCAAAGTGTGTTTACAGCTGAGCTTGTTGTGTGTTTGCTTTGGGATGCGTGTCTGAGCAAGCGTGTAAATGGATCTCCAAGCAGCCCTTGGGTACTGTCAGACTATGAGTGACAGCAGAGAGCTGCAGGATTAAGGCTGGCCGAGCATAAACAAACCCTGAGGTTTCATCTGCCACGGGTCTGGAGGGCCATTTGCATACATTCTGTGACTTTTTATGGTCCTGAATGAATGAGACTCGGACAATATTTGAGAGGAACCTTTGAACTTCTGAAGTTCGGATAGTTCAGGAATCAAAGGGGATCTGATGCGGCGAGCAGTTTGAGTGTTTGGTGGTCATTAAGCTTCATGAAAGTTTCCTGTCTCTCTTCTACTGATATATAACATGAAGCTTGTTTTTCCACCCACAAGTTACTGAGTTGCTTAAGACTACCAGCTTTTTTAGGCTGGTTTATGCTGGACTGGTATGTTCATTATCACATGTTAGCTGGTAATGCTGGTTGCCCAAGGATGTCCCAGCTAAAAAGAATATGTTCTAAGGTTTTTTAATGTTTCTGTCAAGTTATGACAACATTATTTTTGAATGTTCAAAACATAATTTTTAAAAATGTTTTGAAAAAAAATTCTTGGCTATGCTAACGTTCCATTTGATCATTTGCAAATGTTATGGGAACGTTACTTTTGAATGTTCTCTGAACATTCTGAAACAAGTTCCCAGCTGAATGTTCTAAGAATTTTGACTAACGTTTCCATTAAATTATGAAAATGTTATTTCTGAATGTTCTTTGAACATTCAAAATGTGCAGTTTTTAAAAAAAAATTCTTTGTTGATGCAAACATTAGAGGAATCATTAAGGGAACGTTCTGTTTTGCAATGGGAACATCAGTTTTCAATGTTCTTTGAGAACTTTATGCTGACATTCCCATTAAGTTATGAACATGCTATTTCTGAAAGTTCTTTGAATTTCTGAAACGTCCAGGTTTAAAAAATTAAAAAATTAAAAAAAATTGGGGGGGGGGGGGGGGTTTGCAAACATTAGAAAAAACATTAAGGGAATGTTTCGTCTTATTTTCTCCATTTTGCAAAAGTGATGGAGCTATACTTTTGAATGTTCTCTAAATGTTCCGAAACAAGTAATAACAGTTTTGTTGTTTTTTAAGTAACTAAAATGTTTCGGAAAAAAAAAACATTTCAGGAATGATGTATAAATGTTTTTGTGGTAATGTTTTAAGAACATTATTAAAGGTCAGACAACTTTGAAAGAACACTCGATGTTACTGGATGAATGTTTATTCATAACATTTGCCAGAACATTAGCCAAAATTCTGAGAATGTTCCCTGTTAGCTGGGGTTTTGCTGCTTTAACTTGTTAAAAGGATAGTTCCCCCAAAAATGAGAATTCTGTCGTTAATTACTCACCCTCATGTCGTTGCAAGACCTTCGTTCATCTTCAGAACATAAATTAAGATATTTTTTATGAAATCTGAGAGTTTTCTGACCCTGCATAGACAGCAATGCAACTGACACGTTCAAGGCCCAGAAATGTAATGACATCGGTAAAACAGTCCATGTGACATCAGTGGTTCAACCGTAATGTTATGAAGTTTGTCGTGGAACTCTCGTGAATGCATGCTGATCCTTGACACGGAAGAGAAGAAATTGTTGAATAAAGTTGTTATTTTGTTTGCTTTGTGCACAAGAAGTATACTCGTAGCTTCATAAAATTCCGGTTGAACCATTGATGTCACATGGACTATTTTAACAATGTCCTTACTATCTTTCTGGGCCTTGAATGTGTCAGTTGCATTGCTGTCTATGGAGGGTCAGAAAGCTCTCGGATTTTATCAGAAATATCTTAATTTGTGTTCTGAAGATGAATGAAAGTCTTAAGGGTATGGAATGACATGAGGGTGAGTAATTAATGACAGAATTTTCATTTTTGGGTGAACTGCTGGACACCAGCTCATCCGCACACACCCCATGCTGGGAACAAGCACCCAAAACACAACACATGATGGTGATGAACTTTGTCCTTGACGGCACAGATGAGGTCTAGTGATGTTTTCACCCCAACTAAACTCTATAGTGCTGTATGTTTATATGTCAATGTTGCTTTTGAATAAAAAGATGACTTATTGTTATTTTAATTGAGGACTTGATTTAAATGAGTTTAAGCAATTTGTATTTCACATTATCTACATTTATTCACTTAGCAGCAACTCTTTTTTTTTTTTGGAATGAATTTGTGTAGGTGGATTTACACTGCAAATGCAATGTGCTTGGACCTGTATTTAGCGATGTCCACTTATGATTGTTTCACAGGTGTAAATGAGGGTTTCTGTATCTTCAGAAAGATAACTTTCACAATGTGGATTAAACAAAGAGAAAGAAAAATAATCCTCATTTTCAGATATTAAAAAAAGCTCTGAATGCAACAGAAATATGCAGAACTGCTGAGGTTGATCATAATATATATATAATCATTATTAAATAAAACTATTGAATACATTCAAATAAATTAAAAATAAGAACAAAAAACAGCTAAACAAAGTCTAACAATGATAAATAGCTCATAGCTCAGCAACAGAATCAGTGTGGGGAAAAAAGCAAATGTCAATTGGTTCCAGACAGTATTCACATTTAAACGTTATGTAAACAGTAATCAGCAGTAAGCTATTATATTTTTATATGAAAATATCAAAGATTATAAATTATTATTAATAAATATGTAGTACTAAATATTATATTACATGTTATTTTAATTTTTTATTTTTATACACATTATTTTTATATTATATATAACACATATTATTTCTTATATTAATTCTTTCATATAATAACTTCTTATAATGGTCGTCCCATAAATGTTAACCTGTGTAGAAAGCATGCACATACACACTGATCAGGTCAGTTTATCCACAGAGGTAAATGAAACGGGTGGAAAGCCCAGCGGGTGAAACGCTGAAACGTTAGTGTCCCTCCCTCCACCTCCTCCTCCTCCTCCTCCTCTCTGTGTCTTCACCTCTCCCAGTGTCCGCTCCTCTCTCATTCTCTGCTTTTGTGCTCTTTAAAGTGGTCGGTGGGGTGTTAATAATTTGTTTCGCTCCCTTTTTTTTCATCCTTCGTCACTCTCGCTCTCTCATCTTCCTTAAGAGAGCGGGATGGGGTCCTTTAAGGGTGCAGCCCTCTCTGTTCCTCTCTCTCTTTCATGCTTTCTTTCTCTCTCTACCTCGTTTCTATCCTTTTTCATGCTTGGCGGCACCGGTCCCACCCTTTCAATTTGGGCGCACCGCAGTGACACTGTCAGAGCGGCTCAACTGGAACTGTTGCTATCTTTGGAATCTTCCCTGTGTGTGTTAGAGATTAAAGTGAAAGTTCATCTGTACGTTTAGACCGTATAGGCCCAGTAAAGTTGATGATGATCTCAAACACTTTAGGAGATAAGTATATCATATTTCATAACTCAAAGTTTTTATGTCCCTCATTTTGTCCTTGGAAGGGCAACTTATGAAAACTAATTTTTTTTTGTAGGCCAACAAGTAGCATGTAGTGTCAACACTGGCCAGGGAATTGACCGTTTTTCTTATGTTCATAACAAGTGCAAGGTGAAAAACCATTAAAAATCAATACTGTGAGCTGTGAGTCATTTAGGAAGTCAAAAAAAAAAAAAAAAAAAAAAAAAAATATATATATATATATATATATATATATATATATATAATATAATCTGAAATGTACAATATATGGGTAAGATGGCTACAACTATTGGGGAAGTACTATGACTATTATAAATATATATATATATATATATATATATATATATATATACACACTACTGTGCAAAAGTCTTAGGCCACTAGTATTTTCACCAACAAAAAATGGTTTTAAGTCAGTTATTTCTATCTTTTGCTGTAGTGTGTCAGTAGGAAATAACAGTTTACATTTACAAACATTATTTTTGCCATTAATTGTAATAATCCAGTGAGATTTTTGTTTGCACAAGGAGTCTGACGACAGCCAGTGCTCCACACAGAGATCTGATCTCACCATCATCCAGTCTGAAGAAACAGAACAAACTGAGACAGACTAAATCCAGAAGAACCGTGGTAACGTCTCCAAGATGCTTCAAGAGACCTACCTAAAATATGTAGAGTATATAATAAGCTTCTTAAAACTCTTTACAGAATACAAGAAAAATACAAACCATTATAGAAATTATACATGAACGAAATATAATCTAAAGTAATATAAAAGCATACAAAACAACAATAGCAATATATACAAAATGAATGATGAGTATTTAAAATAAAGAAACCATACAAATAAGCAAGTGTCAATTCTGTACTCAAATCATGCTTGTGTTGCTGTGATATAATATTTATGATGATAGTGGATGGGTTTTAGTGAGTGCTGTCCAAATGTCTGGCTTCAGTAATCAGAGCAGGTGAAGAGCGCAGTCAGAGCGCTTGCAATAACGCTTGTGCAAAAGCTGCAGCTCTAAGTAGAAAACAGGCTTAAACTACAGCTAATACAAGCAACAATGAAAACAACCGTCCCAGCTGGAGCTGACTGAAGTTCCCGTCTCTTTTCTTTCTGTCGCCGTGTCTTTCTCCCAGGCCTTCTATCCGCTAAGATGATTTCACGCTAAAGATCAGCCGTTTGACAACACACACTTTAATTAGATATGTGTTGAAGAGGAAAGACTCACACACACCAGAGGAAGCGACTATGTCACAAAACTCATCTCGTTCAAATATGGCCCCTTTGACACAAAAAAAAAAAGTTTGTGTTGCTTGCTCAGTTTCCCAGATTAAAATGCAACACAATTGCATTGTATTGCATTTGTAAAACAGCAGTTCAGTTTGTAATCAGTTTGCATTGTCACCTTTGTTTTGCTGGGCAGGAAATTTCAAAAACAAAATGGTTTTTGACATTTGTTTTATGTTTTTCTGTAGAAAATGTGCTAACTGTTTTTGTTTTATGAACCGCTGTCAACTGTCAAGAACATATCTGGGTCATATTTCTATGGAAGCTTGTTTTGGCCACAGAATGAAAAAAATAATAAAGGTAATTGTTGAGTTCATATCTCACAATTCAGACATTCTTAGAATTCTGAGTTTACATCTCGCAATTGTGATTTTATTCTCAGAATTTTGAGTTGACATCTTGCAATTTTGACATTTTTTCCTCTAAATTCTGAGTTTAATTCTTGCAGTTCAGTTCTTTAATTCTTTTTTTTTCAGAATTCTGAGTTTACGTTTTCTTTTTTTCTGTCATGGAATAAAAAAGTAATTACAACTTTTATTATTACAATTCTGACATTTTTCTTACAATTACAGGTTTATATCTCATAATTCTGAGTTCATATCTCGCAATTTAAAAAAAAAGAAATAGTGAGATATAAACTAAAAATCAGAATTGTGAGAAGTCGCAATGACCTTTTTACTTGTGATGAAAAAAAAACTTGCATATATTTCACCCCATAAACTATAATAAAATGCTATGGTAACCCAATGGTCCTATTTGTAGGACCATTGGGTATAGAAAATTGTAACCTGTGTGAATTTCTTATTTGGGCTGAACACAAAAGAAGATATTTTGAAGAATATAGGTAACCAAACAGTTTTTTGTTCCCATTGACTTCCATAGATAGTATTTTTTCACACTATGGAAGTAAATGGGGACCAGAAACTGTATGACTGCCCACATTCTTCTAAATATCATCTTTTGTGTTCAGAAGAAGAAAAATATTCACACAAGGTTTCGAATAACTCAAGGTTGAGTACATTTTCATTTTTGGGTGAACTATTCCTTTAAACATTTTTTGCATTGTGACAGTATTATTTTCAAGTATTTTGCATTCATTCCTCTCTGTCAGCATTCAATTTTGTTGGTCTAAGCACACATACCCAAGGCTTTATTAAGGGATTTAAGCCAAAAACAGAGCCCATGGTGGGGGTGTAAGTCTTATCACTCTCATGCCCCTGATCCAGACCGTACTATAGGATAGATTACACCTCTTATCAGTCTATCTGACCATTAGAAAGAGCAGAGCCACAACACCAGCCAAAGAAATGGGCATCGGAGGGATTAATATGCTTTAAAATACTATCGATCCCATTTGATGACTGCACAAACAAAACGATTACAGAACAATCTCTCGAGTTAACGATCGCTTTAACAGTAATCTGGATTACGACCCTCATGAGTCTTGTATTGTGGTGTGTGGATACGGTCTAATCTCATTCAGACCGAGAAGACATGCAGATGAATCTGACTGGTTGCAGTTGTCCTAAGGAACAATGAAAGATTTGATGGCACAAATCTCGCAATTTGATTAATGTTGTCTGATAATATCGGTCTTGAAATGGCAGAGCTGTTATCATACATAGACACAACTATGACAAACAGGCTGTATGTGACATAAATGACTGAGAAAATGCATGCACATTGATATTTCATTGTGTCATATAATGAGGAATACATTTTTCCTTGATATTTTGAGGTGGGATGCATCAATGTTAAAATTCCAGGTGATACTAATAAGCCAATAATTGTTTTTTATGCTATGGCTGATATTAAATAGCTTTAATGTTTTGTCAATCAATCAATACAATAAGAAAAATGGACCAAGGCTGCATTTATTTGATCAAAAATACAGTAAAAACAGTAATATTGTTATATATTTTTTTACAATTTAAGTATTTTCTATTTTATTATATTTTAAAATGTAATTTATTTCTGTGATCAAAGCTGAATTTTCAGCATCATTACTCCAGTCTTCAGTGTCACGTGATCCTTCAGAAATTACTCTAAAATTGCTCAATTTTGATTAATGCGCAATTATTAATAATGGTTCTTGTTATTATCAATGTTGAAAACAGTTTAATTAACAAACAGCTTAATTAAAAAATATATAATTTTCAGAATTCTTTGATTAATTTAAAGTTCATTGCACAGAATTTATCTGAAATAATTTTTTGTGACTTTTGTTCTAAATATTTTTACTGTCACTTTTCACTTTTTTTGTGTTTTGCTGGGTAAAAATATTAAAGTATTTTAAAGTACTTTTTTTCTAGCAAATCAGATTTCTGAAGCATTATGTGACACTGAAGACTGGAGTAATGATGCTAAAAATTCAGTTTTGCCACCACAGGAATAACTTACATTTTAAAATATATTCAAATAGAAAACAGTTAGTTTAAATTGTGATAATATTTCACAATATTACAGCTTTTGCTGTATTTTTAATCAAATAAATGCATACTTGGTGAGAACAGACTTATTGCAAAAACAGTAAAAAAAAAAAAAAAAAATCTTAATTATTCCAGACTTTCGGCTGGAAGACAGTATATATCAATTGATTTTGAATATTTGTGCAAATAGATATATACGTAGTGTCGACTATGTCTTTACGAATTCAGGAGTGACTTCTATATTCTGTTCACATTTGAAACAAGAAATTGGGGAGCCACTGCCAAACCTGTGCACTGTGTACAAGGCCTTTGAGATTTTGGCTGGGTTGTTTTGCTAGTCAGACTGATCACTTCGATGCTTTTGCACACCTAAAAAAAAAAAAAAAGACATCCAACCCCAATTTGCGTCACACTAATTTCCGTTCTAGAGTTACAGTCCCTCAGAGTCTCTCTCTCGCTCTCTCTGCAGGGCCCTGAGGGAGGGTGTGGAGAAGAAAGGAGACATGAAGGAGATAAAGAAAAGGCTGATGAAGAGGGCAGGAAAACAACCGCACAACCGCGCCCGGTGGCACAGGATTCCCATTCAGCCCCGGACAGGGACAGAGCGGCGCCAGCGCAGCGACTGTGTATGTGTGAGAGCCAGTGTTTCAAACCCCAAGCAGCCTAGTGGCCGATCAAGTGTCTCCTTCTAAAAATAATGGCAGATAAGACAGCTCGCAGTGTAAGTGTGTGCGTATGCATGTGTGAGAGAGTGTATTGTCATGTGTGTGCATTCATGCTTGCATGCTAGCACATGTGTGGCAAAGAAATCCTTCTTTAGCACCTGAAAGCAGAAGATGAGATGAAGAGTTCATGTTGCGGCTGAAGGTCAGCGCTTGACACACGTCACTCTGATGACAGCAGAACAGACTCACTGCCTTTACGAAAATACCAACAAAACTAACTTTATATATTCAACACTGTCAAAAGCATGCAAGATATCATTCGTGACTATACACAAAGATTAAAGCACCTGGTGATGAACACAAACAGACACACAGTGAATGAGCTTAATTCTGAACTGTAAAGTTCACTTAAAGGGACAGTTCACCCAAAAATGAATTATAATGTTGTTCCAAACCTGAATGAATTGCTTTATGCTGCTGAACACAAAAGAAGATATTTTAAAGAATGCTGGTAACCAAACAATTGCTGGTAGCCATTGACTTCCATAATATGGAAAAAATACTGTGGAAGTCAATGGCTACCAGCAAATACCCTCTTCTGTGTTCAGCCGAATAAAGAAATGCATACAGGTTTGGAACAACAAAAATTAATTCATGACATGTATTTAGTGGAAGCAAAAATCAGTTTCTTAAATATTAAATAAAAACTGCGTGATCTGGAATTCCACGTGAGGATGAAAGAGTACAGGATTCTTTGGTTAATAGAAAGTTTGGTTATACTTTATTTTAAGGTGTCCTTGTTACAGTGTAATTATACATGTAAGTACTGAGTAATATTAATTAACTACATGTACTTACTATATTGTCAGGGTTAGGATCAAGGTTTGTCTTAGGGTTACTTGCACGTATGCGTCATTTATTGTTATTATAACAGTAAGTACATGTAACGTGTAACAAGGAAACCATAAAATAAAGTGTTATCAAAAGTTTAAAGAACAGAATTTAATTGAAATAGAAATCTTTTGTAACATTATAAATGTCTTTACTGCCACTTTTGATAAATTTAATGCATCTTTTAATGCATTGGAATAAAAATTTTCATTTCTTACTTAGCCCAAATATATTATATTATATTATATTATATTATATTATATTATATTATATTATATACAATTGCATTTGGTGCTAATAGTGGTGCAAATACACTGTGTTTTGTTCTTCAAATTTGACTTTTTCACACATTAACCTTCGCAATCTTCGTGTCATGGGAGGTAAATGCAGGAATTATAACACTGTCGTTGAGACGACGAGATGTCTGCACGAGCTGTTGTGTCTGATGGCAGTATTGAAAACATCAAATCAAAATAAAACCTGGAACGACTGTTTCTGTGTTCCATGAGCATCTCATATCGGTTTATCAACTGGTCTACGATAATCCGGATGAAGATAGCAATCCCGCTTCTGTTTGTTAATCCCTGTCGGAATGTGTGTGCGTTGCCCGTATTAAGATACTGATCGCACATATTACCTCCAAATGAACTCTTGAGTAAAAGTGATGTTGAAGCATGTAAAAGCATCATGTTAAACTAGCATTCTTTTTTTAAAGTGTGAAGAACATTTGAAAAATCTATGGAACCTCTTTCCACTATAAAGTACCTTTTGTGGAATGGAAAGGTTCCATGAATGTTCCTCATAGAACCATAGATGCCAATAAATATACTAATTAGTTTTTATGAAGTTCCGTTTCAGTTAGAATGCTGCCTTAGGAGGAAGCCACCTATGTAGACAGCAGGATTTGGTTTTGAACAAAGCCGTTGTGTTTTCGAGCAGCAGGACACAGCAGGCCTGGAAGCATGAGAGATGAAAAGTTGCGCAGTTCTGTGTAAGTTCAAGACACCGAGTGTCATCGGGTCACAGCGCAAACAGCTCACATAGAGCTCGTGGGGTAGCTTTTCGTGCTCGTGCAGAGCTCTAGATAAACCCACCAATCACAGGTCTGATCACAAGCTCAGGGTTCAAGTGTGTGTCAAGGATAGAATGCCCACCGTTCTCCACTGTCCTCCTACAGCAGCACATTCTGACCATAATAACACACAAGGAGGAGCTTTGGAGAAACTGATGAATGGATTCCATTGTGATAAATCCAGAATTCCGTTTCGTTGCATTTGAATCTCACAATGCAAAGATGTCGTAATCATGAGAATTATCCGCTTTAATGGATTAGGAAGCTAAAACAATGTTTTCACCCTCGCGTTGTTGCAAACCCATATGTTGTTATTTTTTCCATAAAACACAAAAGAAGATGCTTTGAGGTGAAGAAGGTTCATGCAGCTATTTTCAATTAAATGAATAACTCAAATATCAGTTTGTTCCTCTCAAAAAGCATAAGATGGTGTCAGAAGACTTGAAATATTGCACATGATTTTTTATTTTTTGAAAAATGTGGTCCCTTATAACTGTATGTAACTAGAATATTATATGTAAGTGAGCTCCATGACAGTGTTGTTATTGTTAACTAAAATAATTAAAAAGAATTGTTGTTAATTAGAATTAAGATTAAATAAAATAAAAATATATATATATTATATGAAACACTTTAAAATTAGAAATTCTTCTTTGGAAACTACCTGAAATAAAATAAGGTGAAATAATAAAGTTATAAGCTGAAGTACTAAAACTGAAATAAAAATAAATGAAAGCTAAAAAGATATATTAAAAATGAAAAAAATATATAAAAAATAAAGTTATTAGTTGAAGTATTAAAATGACTAAAACTGAAATAAAAATAAAGCTAAATAGAAATATTTTTAAAAAACAACAAATACAAAATTACTAAAACTTAAAGTAAAATTAAAAGGAAAACTTCAACTATAAAATTAAATGAAATCAAAATTCTGCCTAGGCAACTAACTTTCTAAAAATAAAAATAAATTGAAGCTAAAAAGATATATTAAAATGAATAAAAATGACAAATTTAACAAAATGACTAAAACTTAAAGTAAAATGAAAACTGAAAGTATAAAACCTAATTCAAATATTAATAAATGGTCTACTGTACTAATAATAGTATGACTAAATGTGGAATGAATTGGAACCACGGTGAAATAAAATAAAATCTTGGCAACTGACTGAAAATAGTTTAAATGCTGAAATTACTGAAACTAAGATAAACTAAAGTTAAAACTAAAGCTAAATATTAAAATAACTAAAAATGACTAAAACAAAATTTAAAAATGTAATTAAAACTCAACTGCAAGTATAAAAATAAAGCAATTGAAAATATCAACATACACTTTAGTAGTATATAAATAATACTTATATATGAGGGTGAATAAATCATTTTCAGTTTTTGAATGAAATATTCCTTTAAAGGAGAAAATGATTTTGATTTCAGTCACTGCAATATTTTTTGGGTAACATACACAATGATAGCTGATTCTTAAAATATACAAATAAAACTACATTCCCATCATGCCTCGGTGCTCTAATCTAGTACTGACAGCCCCTGTCACTGCTAGTGTAATTACAGAGAGAGGACAGGAACAAGTCACTCACACCCATTAACTATTGAAAATAGCTCTTCCAGTTCTCTTCTGGCCATTTATCACTGACTGACAGAAGAAGAGAAACAAGAGAGAGGAGAGATGTCTCGGGCTCTGAATGAGTGATGGCCTTCTCCATTTCTTCAAACTGTCAATCATGGCAAAAAAAAAGTTTTGTTCTATAATGTCTGAAAAAAATGAGGATGCTCATTAAAACGGCTCATAGTTCAGACTCCTGACAGGTGATCATAATGTGCTCAGTGAACGGGTAAAGTGGGGTAGTGTGTTGGGAGGTCAGGTTATGACTTGTGTAAAATGGCTCTTGGCTGTTTAATCAGGCATAAGATGTTCGATGTGCTGAGTGAGGAATGCCGTCTCTCTTCTCAGGCAGGCTGATTCAATGATCTGTTGACATTGCATGCTTAAAATGCTCAGAGAAGTTTGTTTGCCTGTGAAGTGACAGTGTTTCCAATGGCAAGTGCTGAAAGCAGGCCTGAGAACTTCTTAGTGTCATTCCTACTGTAAAACAGAAGTGGCCGCACTTAAAGATGATTAAGAAGTTGACACACAAATGCATTTATGGCCACACTATACTGCCCTCTTCTGGTGGATGTAAGCAGTGCAGCAGAACGCCATCTGGCTTTGAGGAAGGTACTTTGCCTCCATCGTGTGGCCAACTATTAAACACACCAGTGGTAATAGTACTCATACTGTTTCTGTAGTATGTTTACTGTGGACAAATTGCAAATTTCTGCATGCATACAATTACCTATATACATATGTCAAAATTAGAGCACACTGTCTGTAATACTGTGTCACGCTTGCCGCAGTGTTCTTTCTTTGCATATGCCACATTTTTCAGTATTTGAGTATTTCATACTCACCGAAAATTTCCATGCTATATACTGTAGCATCAGTAAAATGCTGCTTCGAACATAGACATGGTTTCGCAGCGTCTTCGTGTGATCATGTCAATAAGAAACAAGTAAAATTGACGTTTCTTCATTAATTTGGGTTGCACTAACTGAAACGGCATGGTGGATTTTTAGTTCCCAGCATGCATTTCATAGGATAGAACTGGGAGAGAAATGTTGGAATTAAGTGTTATTTTTATGCATTTCTGAGTAAAGGCAAAGACCCGTTATTGTTTAATGTTAGACTGGGCATTTAAAAATAAGTTTTTTTATGTACTGAAAAAATAGCTGTGCTGTAGTAATGTTAGCATTGACAAATTAAAAATATATGTCTATTTAGGCAAACAGTATAAACCTGTTTACTTTGTTAATTAAACAATTTAGTAAGTGGATTTTTCTTAATTCCAAGGATGAAATTTCCTTGAAAAATGCAAAAACTTGCAAAAGAAAAAATGTGTATATTTTACTTGTTTTTTTAGGTTATATCAAAAGACTAACAGTAGGATATTGAAAAAAAGAGTTCAAGTATTTTATGAAATATTTTGACAATGTTTAAAATAATGTTTAGTAACTCACTCATTTTTTTAGAAGTAGTGAACTCACCCTTTTGCTCATTTAATTGTGATATTGTGATCATTGATGACTAACTGATAAGATTTAAAATCATTATTTGTATTTTTAAAAATTGTTTAATATTTTATGCATTATATTAAAGTGAATTTATTTTCTAGAAGATATTTTGAAGTGTTTTGTTGTTGCTGCTGCTGCAGCAGCTGTATTTTCCGTACTATGGACGTCAATGGATGGTCTGGTTAGCAACATTATTCAAAATATCTTACACTGTGTTCCAAAAAAGTAAATTATACAGATTTTGGGTGAACTGTCCCTTTAAGACACGACGGGGACATGGACATGCAGGCTACTATACTGCAAAGTAGGAATGGCATTCTTTAAATAAATAAATAAAATGCACCACACTGAAATGTCTAGCATGCCATTGTTAGAGCTTATGTTACATGATCAAAGCACTTGTCCCTGTGAATGTGTGTCCCCTCATCTCTCAAGATGTTTTTATTGAATCAGTTCAGCGTTGCAGCATCTCAATCCTACACTGACGTCATCCCCAAATTTCGCAGCTTCGATCACTACTTCATTAATTTAGCCGTGTGATCAGAAATGGCAGAAAGATTACTCGATGTCGAGCTATTTTTGTCTCCCAAAGCTCATTAGGTGCGGAAGGGTGACGGTGAAAACACAGCACGCGCACGAGGGAAGCGGCTCTAGTGTATCTATCTCGCGTCTTTGAGCTCAGGTTACCGCGAACGCCGCTCTGCGTCCAAACGCGTACCAAAACACCCACTTCTGCGCTCTTAAGGAAACAACAGACTCCATCGGACACTTCGAGGGACGAACTGCTTGAAAATGTTGACCCTGTTGTCGGCTATGTACTTGGTGGTGCGCACGGCCTCGGCGCAGGTAAGACGACGCCTCTCCTTGACAACGGAGGCGTAAGATGCAGCATGAATGCACCAAACCCACGATTTTTCTCTACAAACAGTCAGTATGCGTTAACATATCGGCGCTATCTCTGAGGGTTTATCCCTACCTTGCATGTAAATGTACAACTGATAGTTTCCATTTATATTGCAAGTGATTTCATGCTGGAAAATCCGTCTTAAGATGGTTGCTGTGTTTTGGAATGTGGTAGCTTAATTGTTCATAGCTGGTCTAAGGTGACCAAAATAGTGTTTACCCGGTCCAAGATGGTCATTAGCTGGTTTGGTTAAGCATCTCGGTCCAGCAACAACTAGCTAGTCATACTAATTCAAGGTGATCAGGCTATAGTTTTAGGAACTGGCAGACCAGTCAATAGCCATCCTAGATTAGGTAAAAACCATCTTGGACCTTCTAGAAACCAGCTAGCATATTGAAAAACATAGTTACTAAGCAGGTATTGGTTGGATGATTAGTCTCATTCATTATGCACGCCTTGAAAACCTAGTACAGCGGGAGGGCAGCGACCTCTGATGATTAATTTACAATGCTTTGGCAAGCAGAGTCCAGCACCATGGATAGCACTCGCTCCGGTCTGGATCTCCACTCTTCCAACGGCAGGTTATGTAATGTTAACTTGGCTGAAGTGCCTCTGTCCCGAACAGGAGCAAATATCTGCATCAGGCTGTGGCTGATCTGTAGCATTGTAGTCGGAAAGTCTCTGCGTTGGATACACACCACTGCTGATCACACCAGTGTAACGCACAGGGAATCTGTTCTGGTGCTATGATAGCTACATGCATTATTGAGCCTGAAGGGGTCGTGGAATAGATTCAAGCCCATTACAGGCTTTTAACACTTGAAATTGTTAACCCAGGGTCATTTCTAGTCCTGAGATAGTGTAATCATTTCTTGTTCTGTTTTCACACAGAACAAACTTTAGTAGCACACTGTATTCAGTAAACATTTCTCAGATTGTTTATTTTTAAAGTCTGTTTCACATGTTGAATTTTTGTGACAGCATATGCTAAAGTTGGGGAATGTTGTCATGCTATAGACATCGTGTAGAGTCATTGAGAACCTGCCATCAAATGTTTAATTTGCTTTTGGGCAAAATTGTAAAAATAGAGACAAAAATATTGTCAAAAATTTTCATTATACTGAGATATAGCTCTTGTGGCAACAAGCCTTAATCTCTCCTTTACCTTTAGCACCATAATTTGGAGTTAACATTGTATTTGCAAGGTATCGTATATCTGATATATGAAATAATAGCCAGAAAAATGTGTATGTATTTTAAGTGAAACAGTTTATTGAAACTAAAAGAAGAAGAATAAGCTATTATACGTGTTTTATGTTTTGTATACTATTTGGTACATCATGCTTTTATGGCCCATAAAGTTTAATATAGGAAAATATGGCGCTGATACTCGAGTAGGAAATAAACTCAGAGCCCCAAATTGAGTAAAAATATGCAATTTGATGCAGTTGCTGATATTTATATGGACAAAAAGTACGATGTAATTCTGATCGCTTGTGATGTAAATCCATGTAGATTTATAATTTTATTTTTATTTTAGCAATATAGCAGAATACTTATATAAAATGCATATAAATATCAGTGTCATTCTTTATCTTCGAATAGTAAAATGATATTTAAATGCTTGGTTTTATGATCGAAGCTCATAAAACAAAAATATAATGCAGTTCAATACAATGCAATGATCATTGAGAGATGAACAATTAAACATATTGCCAAATTAAACATGATTTTTCTAAAAAAAAAGATATAATCAAGTAAATTTATAAGCTAGTTCAGTCAAGTAAATGTTCATCCTGAAATATTGCTAACAAGTTTTTCTTACATTTTATTTCAAAATAATTACAGATTTCATAGCCAAAAGACACATGAACCACAACCTGAAAGGGGACATTTTTAAAATTACACTAAAAGGCCTTTTATTATGAAACATTAACCGTCAATCAGACAACAGAAGGCATGCATTGTGGCCTTTAGAGGAGAAAATCATGCATCAAATATAATACAGCAGGTTTTTAGGGTTAAATTCATGCAGACACACAGCAAAGCGCACTACAGAAGTGAAAGCACATGAGCTATTTGACCTCACTGCTCTCTTTAGGAAATGCACGTGGTCTTACGTGTTTCCTGCTCAGCCAGAAAGGACATTTTCAGTCAAGGACAAATTGATACTTGAAAGAGAAATCTTGAAAGTGTCTTTACAGTAGACCATGATAACAGTTTGGCGTCACATACACTAGAGACCCTGTGAGATTCTGTGTATAGATGTGCAAATGTTTCATTCAGAATTCTGGCTGTGCTGACAGAAGGGGAGCTTATTTTAGATTCTTCACACAAACTCCCAGAGTGCATGATTGCATAACTGAGCATATATGTCAATAAGCTCCGTTATTAGTTATTTCAGATGGATCCAAAGCATGAGTCTAGCAGAAATGCTTCTATTTTGAAATCCAACTGATAAAAGATGCTTATTCTGTTTGTCTGTTCATTCAAATAGCATAACTTTACCTAATATGTTTCAGTTTGCTTATTTGTGTTGATAAACCAATCAAGAACCCAAACCTTTCACCAATGGGAGGTTCTAAACTCGACCTTTATACGCTTTTAAAGCGTTATGTTCCATATATGGAAGATAAGGGGCGTTTAGGATGGGAGTGCGTCAGCGCGGACGCTCATGGGAAAATGAGTTCTTTCTGTGCGCTGATTGGTGGAGAGAGCAGCAATATAAACTACATATCCCAGTGCACCGCATTTCAGCGCCTGTGAAAGCATATGACATTTCCATACAAGAATAGAGGTGACCCCTCCGTCCAGTCTGAGTGGCAGAGCAGCACATCTTTGGCGCACATCTCAACCTGCACAATCAGATCTGAAACATGGTGAGATTCTCATCCCTCCATTTTAGTCCTGCACAGTATTTTAACATCAACTCGTTTTGTGCGTAACATGACGGGATGGTTTGATTTTAACGCTTTTAAATGAGATTTAGATTCCGAAATCTATTTTAATGTGAAATCTGTGGTTACGAGTCACGTAACGTTTCATATTTAATATTGTGAAGCAGTTTGTATAAACGTTTAACCGCCATTTCCGCGTTTGTGGAGTGGGTGTAACTCTGAGGTGGCATCTTTTGTACTGATGAGCACTAAGTGTTATTTTGGCGCAATTCTGTCAAATTATAAATACTTAAAGCTTACGTCGAAGTTACAGTCTGGCGCGCATAGTGACGTTACTATCGTTACAGTGCGTCGCGTTGCGCGGAGCATCAGTTGCATCACCGTCTCATTCATTCCTTATTTGAGGATGTACACAAATGAATTCTCATTCACTCAAAACATTATGTGCAAATGCTCAAATCTTCGTGACATAAACACTCATTCCAGATCCCTAGGCCTTTGTTCACATAACTAGGTCATGCTGTTGACGCCGATGAATATGTGTTTTATTTCAGGCCGAACCGATCCGTGTGCTGGTGACTGGCGCAGCCGGACAGATCGCTTATTCTCTGCTGTACAGCATTGCTAAAGGAGATGTGTTCGGAAAGGACCAGGTGAGACAGAGACTGATTGTGTTATTGCGTAACGGGACACTGGGGGGAAATCGCAAGTGGAGCAAACTGGATTTTAAACCATGCTCTTGTGTTATATAAGAATGTGTGATTAAAATATGCGACCCTCTTGGTCCCTCTGTGATGCATGTCTGTGTTCAGAATAGCGCACTGACTATTTCTGCAGTTTTAATATATGTACTGTGAGCATGCATGCATGCAACACTTGAATGCCTATATTTAGCCATTTTGAGACTATTGTTTGGAAAGGATCATTAGAAACCGGCCGATTCGTATTAATGTTTGCATTTCCGATAACCGATAATACAGTACAACTGACACAATGATTAAATAGCCAAATCCCAGGTAACAGGGAATGTTCTCAGGAATTTGCGTAACGTTCTGACGATGTTCTCTCAAACAAAAATTCTTCCAGTAACGTTAATAGAATGTTCGTTCAAAGCTTTATGGACTTTAGTAATGTTCTTAAAACGCTAGACCAACAACGTTATTCGTACGTCGGAAATGGAATGTTTTTCTTCTCAAACGTTTTAGTTGAATGTTCATCTAAAATATTTAAATGTTACTACGTTTCAGAACATTCAGGGGACATTCAAAAATAACATTCCCATCATGTTTTCAAAATAAGTTGGAATCTTCCCTTAACATTTGTATAATCTAGAAAAAAGTTTTAAAACACATTTAAAAAAACTGGACATTTTGAACACTCAGAAATAATGTTTTCATAACTTAATGGGAACGTAAGCTAAACGTTCTGAGAACATATTTTTTAACTGGGATCATTTGTCTTCTGATATAAAAAACATTATTAATATTTTAATGGTAACAAAAAAATACATTTGCTTAATTTAAAATATGTTAGTATATATATCACATATTGCATTATATTGGCTGTCTAGTTATCACTATCAACTATCACTACCTTCTACGCCTTTCAAAATGCTCATTTAGCTATACTGGATCCCATTATATAAGGACAGTTACAGATTGTACTACTGTGTAGAATGTGTATCATTGAATGTCTATGGTCTAAAGTGTGTATGTTGTACTGCAAGTATTCCATTCAGTCTGTCGCTGATACAGTGTAACATGCTTGTTGTTTGTCTCCTCTGTCAGCCAATCATCTTGGTGCTTCTGGATATCACTCCCATGCTGCCTGTGCTGGATGGCGTCGTCATGGAGCTGCAGGATTGTGCTCTTCCACTTCTGAGGGGTGAGGGGTTCCTTCTCATGATTTAATCCGTTTATAACTTATCATGATTGTAACTCAGGCAGGGGAAGTTTGGAACAGTTTTCACTGTACTCTTGACTGACAGCTTGACTGCAGCTTGTGTTATTTATAGCCAATATCTGGAATGTATTAAAATGCAGAAGAGCAAGCATGACTCTGCAGAACAAATCTGCAGCAGAAAATAGCATGTGCTACACTGTATTTGAGGAGTTGGGAGGTGTAACCGGCACCGACTGATCTTATTGGCTTACACTGTAGGATAGTCACAGACCAATAAGGAACGTGATGGTGCCTTAACAATGGGAGGCGGAGGGGAGGAGGCCAAAGAACAAGTTCTGTCACAGTTGAGTTGTCACAAGTTGAGTTTCGGTTGAAGTTCACTCTGATAAATAGTTCTGTACTAAAACTCATTCTAAAGATAATCAATGAAATGAGCCAATTCAGGAAATATCGACAGCCTGATAATTGATTTATGATGATGGGAGATGAAAGTGTCAAGAGATAATATCAGCATATACTCCTGAGAAATAATAGTCTATGTAGAAACATAACGAGGCCGTATTTCACAATACTGATGCTAAAATGTTTGCATGTGCAGTTTATGTGAGTTTATCATTCAGTCACATGCATTTGCTAAACTGAAATAGTCTTGAGGCTCAAAAGTTGTTTCCTTGAACAGTAGAAAAAAAGTTGCAGCGTAAAGAATAACTTTAAAAGTGATAAGGATTTTTTCTAATTCTGCAAGATGTTATTTCATTTATTACTTATAAAAATATTTAGCTAAAAAAAATAAATTTAGCTAAATATTTTGTACTAAAAAGATGAAGTATAATAGAATAGTTATACTTTTTCTTTTTTGTTTGTTTTAAATAATTAGCAAAAATAACTGGAACTTTAGATTTTTAAAAATCAGTAATAATGAACTCTCCATGGAGATTTGTTGGCCTAAAAATTCTTGTGAAATAAGTTTTCTGTATCCTTTGTTTCTCTCTCTTACTCCTTCACAGAGGTGATTCCCACTGATAAGGTTGAGGTGGGCTTCAAGGATCTTGATGCTGCCATCTTGGTGGGCTCTATGCCCAGAAAGGAGGGCATGGAGAGGAAGGACCTGCTGAAGGCAAACGTGGCCATTTTTAAAACCCAAGGTGAAGCACTGGAGAAATATGCCAAGAAGACTGTCAAGGTACAAGATTGCAACAAATAATGCACCTTGAATCGGTTTATGCGCAATTAAATTCTGATTTTCATGAGATTTCTAGTGTCTGGCTTTTGATTTAGGCAACAATGATAATTCAGTACAGTTTTTGGTGTTTGTAGTTCTGCCGTTCACTTTCCTTTTCTTTCATAGGTGCTAGTTGTCGGAAACCCAGCCAACACCAACTGTTTGATCGCCTCCAAATCTGCTCCCTCCATTCCTAAGGAGAACTTCTCCTGCCTGACCCGTCTGGACCATAACAGGGCCCGCTCTCAGGTCCGAACCCCACCGCCTCTTTCACCTTCACTTCTTATTCTGCTTTATTGAAGTTCTCTAACTCAATCTTTGTGCTTTCCAGAGCTGCAGGTAACCAAGCTTTTATATTGTCCATCATCGATATCTAGCTTAGTTCTAGAGCAGCCATATTTACTTATGTACTCCAGAGTAGTTCATAGACCAATAGTGACCTAATTTTAGAGGGACTGTTAGTTCTCTCTACAGTTGACGTTGTTGGCACATATTACACATAGGAGCCCTTTGCTCACCTGCAGTGTTCCTCTATGCCTGTAGGTGGCGATTCGTGTTGGTGTGCCCTCTGACAGTGTGAAGAATGTGATTATCTGGGGAAATCACTCCTCAACTCAATACCCAGATGTGCACCACGCTATCGTGAACCATCATGGGAAGGAGTTGTCGGCTTTTGACGCAGTGAATGACGAAAGCTGGCTGAAGGGCGACTTCATCAGCGTAAGTCTGACATCTGAACCAGTCGAGTTATTAAAATGAGATTATCAGGTATTTTTCGCAAGAGAAAATCAGATGACGCACAAGTCTCTATTTGCTCATTTAATCCCATTTTTTAATAAGATTTAAGGTTCTCAAAGGAAAGAACAGAAATTTCTTGTCACATTTGCTCTTGACAGGGCTTATGTTATTAAAAAATGGATAGTTCCTACTAAAAAAAAGCTGATAAATGCACCTAATATTAATGCATCAAGTAGCTTCGTTTCTTGGCAATCATAATCAGCTTATTAGTAATAATAATGAATTACGCTCTTAATAGTAATACATTTCCAAAGAAACCCACATGATCTGGAATTTTGCATGAGGGCAAAATATTTCCCACTAAATTGGATTCACTGCATTTACCAATAGAAAGCTGCTTGCTTTAAAAGTGATTTCTATGTGAGCTATGCTTCATACATCTCAATGCTGTTGACAGTAGACAATGGACCTTTTTTACCCACAAAATGTAGTTGAAATTGCTCTAATATGACCACAGTTGTAGCTTATTGGTTTAATTTACCAATCTGCAATTCTTTTAATTTCTTTCTACACCAGACGGTGCAGCAGAGAGGTGCAGCTGTCATCAAGGCCAGGAAGCTTTCTAGTGCAATGTCTGCTGCCAAAGCCATCTGTGACCACATGAGGGACATCTGGTTCGGCACTCCAGATGTGAGTTTGCACCATGTGAATCCTTTAGAGATGTCTGGACTGTTAGAATCTGGTTACAAGTAGAGTGAAAGATTAAAACATTTCCAGTTTTCCTAATCATTTGCTTGTCAAGGCTACTTCATCAAATTTCACATATTTTTAAAGTCTTGAAATTAGCATGATTAAAACTTTACTGAAAAACCTGCTGTACACAGTCTTCCTCTGATAGATAGTCTATACTTTTTAGCAAGAAAAAGGCCTTTTAGTATTGTAAAAAATGTAATTGATTTCATATGCCTGGCTTTACAGTGTCAATGCTAAATAATTCTTTTTCTGTGTCTAACAGGGTGAGTGGGTGTCTATGGGCATCTACTCCACTGGTAATTCCTATGGAGTTCCTGATGACCTCATGTACTCCTTCCCTGTTATGATCAAGGTTTGTTTTCATCGTTGAAAAAACACTAATATTAAATTATGAATAAAAGAAATCAAAGCATTTGGAAGTAGTTTAGAAATATAAGGTCTCTATGTAAACACTAATAATTTCCACCTCAACAGAACAAGACCTGGAAGGTGGTTGACGGACTCTCCATCAACGATTTCTCCCGCGGTAAGATGGATGCCACCGCCGCTGAGCTGGTAGAGGAGAGAGACACAGCACTCACCTTCCTTGGAGCGTGACTTGATGTCTCCACAACAACGCGGCAGCCGTTAGACTCTTCAAAGTCCCCAAATCCCCGACTGTAAAGTCCTGTAGATTTCACAGCTGACCGTGTGCGCGTGTGGATATTCATGTCTCTTAACGTATGTGTGTGTGTGTGTGTGTGTGTGTTACTTCACAAGAAACGTTTGCAATGTAACTTCCTCTGCTTGGAGTGTCTGGGGCAACACCTGAAGAACATTTCCAATTTAAACCATTACGCACATAGTTGTCCTGACCAAAACAACAATCATCTGTTATACAACAATAAAAGGCCATGTGGAAACTGAATGTTTGTTGTGCATTTGGATTATGTTGTCATGCCCATCTCATCTCTAGCACTGAATACACAAATGTTCTGCAGGTGTGAATTTATTTACCTAAAGGTATGAAGATCCTTAATTGTAGCCAGCAATCCAGGCCTATTTACTTGGAAGAAAAATGTGAAAATATCAGGGAATTTTATACTTATTTCGAAGCCTATAAGCCTAAATATAAATAATAGTGAGTGAATATTTTATTAATACTTACTTACTAGTAAAGAAGGACCAGAAAATGAGATGTATATAATTTATAACAGTCATAACAAAAGGTTATAATTATGCCATAAACATCGAAATTATGACAAATTTGTTTGTTAATTTAGACTCTTTATGTGCATTTCGACTTTTTCCGCCTCAAAAATATAACTTAGCATGCCATAATTTCGATTTTTTTTTAGTTATAATTATAACTTTGGTAAATTATGATTGATCAAAGTATGATTTTTTTTTTTTATGTAGCAAAAAGGGTCTTCCATATAAACCTGAATAATTGTCAGACTAAATAAAAGGCACTCTCAATTCCTTAAAAGTAAAAAAGATAAAAGTATGGAATAAAAAAATAAAAGCGTATTTGTTTACAACAGCGGCCAAGAGATGACGCTGTTTCACATATTTACGCGGCCGAACGCCATCAACAAATAGAACGCAAATGATTGGTATTTGATTGGTCGAGCCAGACTGCCCCCTGCTCTGATTGGTCTGTGAACAATCATCATACCCACACACCGATTTCATGCGACACTTCCGCCAGTGAAACAGCGTGTGCTCCAGTAGACGTGAGTATCCTCGCATGGCTTGTCAAAAATGAGCAAGCAAGCCTGTCTGCTGTCTAGATGTGCTTGAGTATGATAGTTCCCCCACCCCTCAAAACCCCGAGCTGTGGGCAGTGCGCTTGTGTTTGTTTGCAAGGGGTTTGGTGACCTTGGAGTTCTTGTATGGCAAAGTTCATGACATAATCCTGGATTTCTGTGACTTTTGTCAGACAGAAGCAGTTAGGTCTGTATTCAAGCAGAAAAAGCTTACTCCCCCTTATGCAATAGCTGTGTGCTGTATCAGTCAAACTTACAATCCTACTTAACATTTAAATAGGCGTTATTGCGTTTTAAAAGAGCTAAAAGAAATGCAAAGCGGCTAAAACAACCTTAACTGATAAAATGGCTAACGCTTGGGGTCAAGTGGCTTGCTGACTTTCCAAAACAACGGCAAAAGCTATACAATAAAAGCACTAATAGTTAGTAAATGGTTACTTTATTAATAATAACAACATATTGTTTATTGGCCTCTTGACACCAAGGACAATAACTACAGCGATAAGGATAGTTTTAAAATTAATTCTAAATGTGAAAGAATAGAGCCCACATATGAACTAAACAACACAGAGGAACGATATTCCAAAAAAAAAAAAAAAAAAAACTATTCTAGCTAATTAATGATTAAAACATTAACAATCAATCATAATTCATACTGCTTTAAAGAGCTCGAGCATTTAAAGCGGCAGACTGCAGCTTGTAATTTACAACGCTTATAAATTACAACGTTATCATGCGTTGATGTTTTGGGTCTGAACCAACTCAGCACTGAAGAAGAATTCGTCCGTTCTGCATTTGATTGAGTGGCGTTCACAAGAAGGAGAGAAGAGAGGGGTCTGGCTGCAGACTGTGGGCAAGTGGAGCTCCACTCTCGAACAGGAAGTACGTCACCTCCACTCAGTGTTGCCAAGTCCGCGGTTT